>PVIU01004668.1:0-20767 GCA_004026605.1 Ondatra zibethicus
CAGTTTAAAGAAAGAGCTTCTGTTCAGAAAGTAATGGACTGCGATTTTCATAATACCTTTTAAACATGTTAACAGTGAATAGAAACCTGAAAAGTAATGTGATTCTTTCTCAGAAAGCTTTGTGTGTTTCATGTTTTGAAATTCACAGTTCAATTCAGAGGCTAAATACACTTTCAAAAGAATGTTCTTATCTTTTAAAGTACAGCATTTAGAGTATAGGGGAGAACTGCTTTTACTTCTAACAATGCTTTGAACAGTTTAAAGAAAGTGCTTCTGTTCGGAGAGAAACACATGAGCATTTTTCACTAAACCTTATAAAGTTGTTATCAAGAAGAGAAACCTCAAAAGTAATGATTCTTTGTCAGAAAGTTTCAAGTATTTCTTGTTTGGAAATTCACAGTTCAATTCAGAGGCTAAATATACTTTCAAAAGAATGTTCTTATCTTTTAAAATACAGCATTTAGAGTGTAGGGGGACACTGCTTTTACTTCTAAAAATGTTTTGAACAGTTTAAAGATAGTGCTTATGTTTGTAGAGAAATGTATGTGGTTTTTCACTAAACCATATAAGGGTATTAACAGTGAATAGAAATCTGAAAACTAATGTGATTCTTTCTCAGAAAGCTTCATGTGTTTCTGGTTGGAAACTCATAGTTCTATTCAGAAGCTAAACATACTTTCAAATGAATGTACCTATCTTTTTTAGTATAGCATTTAGAGTGTAGGGGAACACTGCTTTTACTTCTAACATTCTTTGAACAATTTATAGAAAGTGCTCCTGTTCAGAGAGAAACACATGTGCTTTTTTCACTAAACCTTATAAAAGTGCTAACACTTAAAAGAAACCTAAAAAGTAATATGATTCTTTCTCAGAAATCTTCTGCATTTCTTGGTTAGAAACTCAGAGATCTATTAAGAAGCTAAATATACTTTCAAAAGAATGTGCTCATTTTTAAAAGTACAGCATTTAGAATGTAGGCAAACACTGCTATTAATTCTAACAATGCTATGAACAGTTTAAAGAGAGTGCTCTTGTCCAGATGGAAATACATGTGCATTTTTCACAAACCTTTATAAAGTTCTCAGTGGTGAATAGAAACCTGAAATGTAATGTCATGCTTTCTCAGAAAGCTTTGAGTGTTTCTTAGTTGGAAACATAGAGTTCTATAAAGAAGCGAAATACACTTTCAAAATAATGTGCTTATTTTTTAAAGTACAGCAATAGAGTGTAAGGGAACACTGCTTTTACTTTTAACAATGCTTTGAAGAGATTGAAGAAAGTGCTTCTGTTTGGAGAAAAGTGCATGTGCGTTTTTCACTAAATATTATAATGGTGTTAACAGTGAATAGAAACCTGTAAACTAATGTGATTCTTTTCAGAAAGCTTTGTGCATTTCTTTCTTGAAAACTCAAAGTTCTGTTAAGAAGCTAAATACACTTTCAAAAGATTCTGTTTATCTTTTAAAGTATAGCATTTAGTCTGTAGGAGAACATTGCTTTTATTTCTAACAATACTTTGGACAGTTTAGAGAAAGTGCTTCTCTTTGGAGAGAAATGCATGTGCATTTTTCACTAAACCTTATAAAGGTGTTAGCAGTGAATAGAATCCTGAAAAGTAATCTGGTTCTTTCTCAGAAAGCTTCGTGCATTTCTTGGTTGGAAAGTCAGATTTCTATTAAGAAGCTAAATACACTTTCAAAAGAATGTACTGATCTTTTAAAGTACAGCATTTAGAATGTAGAGACACTGCTCTTAATTCTAACAATGCTTTGAACAGGTTAAAGAGAGTGCTCTTGTCCAGAGTGAAACACACGTGCATTTTCACAAAACTTTATAAATGTGTCAATGATGAATAAAAACCTAAAAAGTAATGTCATTCTTTCTCAGAAAGCTTCAAGCATTCCCTGGATGGAAACTCAGAGTTCTATAAAGAAGCTAAATACACTTTGATAAGAATGTACCTATCTTTTAAATTACACCATGTAGAGTGTAGGAGAACACTGCTTTTACTTCTAACAATGCTTTGAACAGGTTAAGGAAAGTGCTTCTTTAGGAGAGAAAGGCATGTGCATTTTTTACTAAACTTTATAAAGTTGTTAACAGTGAAGAGAAAACTGAAAAGTAACAGGCCTCTTCTCAGAAATCTTCATCGTTTACTTTTTGGTAAACTAATGCTTCTATTATGAAGCTAAATACACTTTCAAAAGAATGTGCTTATCTTTTAAAGAACAGAATTTGGATTGTAGATAAACACTGCTTTTAGTTCTAAAAATGCATTGAACAGTTTAAAGAAAATGTTTCTGTTCAAAGAGAAATGCATGTGCATTTTTCAGTAAATTTTATAAAGGTTTTAACATTAAGGAGAAACATGAAAATTTAAGTGATTCTCATAAAGCTTTGTGTGTTTCTTCATGAGGAAAATTATGGTTCTATTAAGGAGGTAAATACACTTTGAAAAGAATGTGCTTATTTTTCAAAGTACAGCATCTAGAGTGTTAGGAAAACACTGCTTTTACTTAACAATGCTTTGAACAGTTTAAGAAGAGTGCTTCTGTTCATAGGGATAGGCATGTGCATGTTTCACTAAACCTTATAAAGGTATTAACAGTGAAGAGAACCCTGAAAAGTAATTTGAGTCCTTCTCAGAAAGCTTCTTGCATTTCTTTGTGGGAAACTCATGGTTCTATTAAAAAGGTAAATAGAGTTTCAAAAGAATGCGACTATCTTTCAAAGTACAGCATTTAGAGTGTAGGGAAACACAGCTTTTACTTCTAACAATGCATTGAACAGTTTAAAGAAATTGTTTCTGTTCAAAGAGAAAGGCTTGTGCATTTTTTACTAAACATTATAATAAGGTTTTAACAGTGAACATAAAACTGAAAAGTAACATGTGCGTTTCTCAAAATCTTCCTGTGTTTCTTTTTGAGAAACTCACGGTTCTATTAAGAAGGTAAATACAGTTTCAAAAGATGTGCTTATCTTTCAAAGTACAGCATATAAAGTGCTAGGGAAACACTGCTTTTGCTTCTAACTGTGCTCTGAACAGTTTAAAGAAAGGTTTTCTATTCGGAATGAAATGATTGTGCATTTTTCATGAAACCTTATAAAGGTATTAACAGTGAATAGAAACCTGAAACAGGCGTCTTTCTCAGAAAGCTTCGTGCTTTTCTTTTGAGTAAACTAACGGTTCTATTATGAAGCTAAATACACCTTGAAAAGAATGTGGTTAGCTTTCAAAGTTTAGCATAAAGAGTTTAGGGAAACACTGCTTTTACTTCTGAAAATGCTTTCAACAGTTTAGAGAAGGTGCTTCTGTTCAGACAGAAACACATGTACATTTTTCACTAAACCTTAAAAGATATCAACAGTGAAGAGAAACCTGAAATATTACGTGCTTCTTTCTGAGAAAGCTTCGTGTGTCTTTGTGGAAAACTCACAGTTCTATTAAGAAGCTAAATACAGCTGTAGAAGTTCTTTGGTAGAGTTTTTGGGGTCACTTATGTATACTACTTTATCATCTGCAAATAATGAAAGTTTGACTTCTTCCTTTCCAATTCAAATCCCTGTGATCTCCTTCTTTTGTCTTACAGCTATTGTAGGACTTCAAGCACTATATTAAAAGAGATATGGAGAGAGTGGACATCCTTGTCTTGTTCCTGATTTTAGTAGAATTGCTTTGAGTTTCTCTCCGTTCAGTTTGGTGTTAGATGTTGGCTTGCTATATATTGCTTTTATTGTATTTATATATGATCCTTGTATCCCTAATCTCTCCAAGACCTTTATCATAAAGGGGTGTTGAATTTTGTCAAATGTTTTCTCAGCATCTAATGAAATGATAATATGGTTTCTTTCTTTCAGTTTATTTATATGATGGATTACATTGATAGATTTTCATATGTTGAACCAGCCCTGCATCTATAGGATGAAGCCTACTTGATCGTAATGGATGATTTTTTTTTCATGTGTTCTTGGATTCGGTTTGCCAGTATTTTATTGAGAATTTTTGGATCAATGTTCATAAGTGAGATTGGTCTTTAATTCTCTTTCTTGGTTGTGTCTTTGTATGGTTTTGATACCAGGGTAATTGTTGTTGTGTTTTTTTAAAAGAAGGGGTGACCCAGCAGCTTGTTGCAGCTTGCTGCAGGTCCCCAGACCACGCGGTCTCTTTGGTGGGCGGGCGGCCACGTGGCTAGTCTCCGGGTCCCCATATGGGCTGTGTGGCGGTACGGATGGACAAAAGAAAGCTGGGTAGGCGCACTATGCAGAGTTAAACATTTATTAGATGGGTGATAGAGGAAAAAAGGAGAGAGAAGATAAAGAGATAGAGAGAGACAGAGAGAGACAGGGAGATAGAGGGAAGGGGGGAGAGGGAAGAGAGGCAGCTGCTGCTCCCGTGAGAGCGGAAGAGGAAGAGAGCGAGAATTGGAGTTAGAGGCTGGAAGCTGGGAGTGGGCGTGGCCAATAAGAGGCCAGATACTACAATTGTAGCTTCATAAAAAGAGTTTGGCAATGACCCTTCTGTTTTTATTATGTGAAACACATTAACGAGTATAGGTATTAGCTCCTATTGGAAGTTCCGGTAGAATTCTGCATTAAATGCATCTGGTCCTGGGCTTTTTTTGGTTGGGAGGATTTGATGACAGCTTCTATTTCCTCGCGACTTATATGTCTATTTAAATTTTTCACCTGGTCTTGATTTAATTTCGGTATGTGGTATTTATCTGAAAAACTATCCATTTCTTTTACATTTTCCAATTTTGTGGCATACAGGCTTTTGTAGTAAGACCTAATGATTCTCTGAATTTCCTCAGTGTCTGTAGTTCTATCCCCCTTTTCATTTCTGATCTTGTTAATTTGAGTGTTCTCTCTCTCTGCCTTTTGATTAGTTTGGATGGGGGTTTGTCAATCTTGTTGATTTTCTCAAGGAACCAGCTCTTTGTTTCATTGATTCTTTGGATTGTTTTCTGTGTCTCTATTTTGTTGATTTCAGCCCTCAGTTTGACTATTTCCAGTCTTCTACTCCTCCTGGATGAGTTTGCTTCTTTTTTCTCTAGAGCTTTCAGGTGTGCTGTTAAGTCACTAATGTGTGCTTTCTTCGTTTTTTTTTTTTTTTTGTTTTTTTTAATGTGGGCACTAAGTGCTATGAACTTTCCTCTTAGCACTGCTTTCATAGTGTCCCATAGGTTTGGGTATGTTGTTTATTTATTTTCGTTGAATTCAAGGAAGACTTTTAATTCTTTCTTTATTTCTTCCTTGACCCAGGAGTGGTTCAGTAGTTGACTGTTCAGTTTCCATGAGTTTATAGGCTTTCTGGTTGTGGAATTGTTGTTATATTCTAACTTTAATCCATGGTGATCTGATAAAACACAGGTGGTTACTCCAACTCTTTTGTATCTGTGGATTTATGCTTTGTTACCGAGTATGTGATCAATTTTCGAGAAGGTTACATGAGATGCTGAGAAGAAGGTATATTCTTTCCTGTTTAAGTGGAATGTTCTATAGATGTCTATTAAGTCCATTTGATTAATTACAACTGTTAGTTCTTGTATTTCTTTGTTAAGTTTCTGTCTGGTTGACCTGTCCATTGGTGAGAGAGGAGTGTTGAAATCTCCTACAATTAGTGTGTGGGCTTTGATGTGTACTTTGAGTTCTAGTAATGTTTCTTTTACATATGTGGGTGCCTTTATATTAGGGGCTTAGATATTCAGGATTGAGACTTCATCCTGATGGATTATTCCTGTTAAGAGTATAAAGTGTCCATCTCTGTCTCTTCTGATTGATTTTAGTTTGAAGTCGATCTTGTTTGATATTAGTATAGCCACTCCTGCTTGTTTCTTAGGGCTGTATGATTTAAAAACCTTTTCCCAACCCTTTACTCTAAGATAATGTCTATCCTTGTGTTTGAGGTGTGTTTCTTGTAAACAACAGAATGTTGGATCCTGTTTTTGTATCCATTCTCTTAACCTGTGCCTTTTTTTTAAGGTGAGTTGAGTCCATTGATTTTAACCATTACTAATGACCAGTGGTTGTTAACTCTGGTTATTTTCTTTTTGGTGATAGGGATTGTGTATCTCCATTCTTTGACTTGTGCTGGTGGAGGGTTGTTAGATGTCTGTGTTATTATGGGTGTTCTTTGCTTCCTTTAGTTGTGGTTTACCTTCTAGTACTTTCTGTAAGGCTGGGTTTGTGGCTATGTATTGCTTAAATTTGTTTTTATCCTGGAATATCTTGTTTTCTCAATCAATGGTGAAAGAAAGCTTTGCTGGGTTTAGTAGTCTGGGCTTGCATCCATGGTCTCTTAGTTTCTGCAGCACATCTATCCAAGACCTTCTGGCTTTCATGGTTTCCATAGAGAAGTCAGGTGTAATTCTGATAGGTTACCTTTATATGTTACTTGGCCTTTTTCCTTTGCACCTCTTAATATTCTTTCTTTATTCTGTATGTTTTGTGTTTTGATTATTAAATGGCAAGGGGATTTTTTTTAATCCAGCCTATTTGGTGTTCTGTATGCTTCTTGAACCTTCATAGGAATATCCTCCTTTAGGTTGGGAAAGTTTACTTCTATAATTTTGTTGAATATATTTTCTGGGCCTTTGAGCTATACTTCTACTCTTTCTTCTACCCCTATTATTCTTAGGTTTGGTCTTTTCATGGTATCACAGATTTCCTGGATGTTTTCTGTTATGAATTTGTTGGATTTGTTGTTTTCTTTGATCAATGAGTTTATTTTCTCTATCGTATCTTCAGCATCTGAGATTCTTTCTTCTATCTCTGTATTCTGTTGGTTATGCTTGTCTCTGTGGTTCCTGTCCATTTATCCAGATTTTCCTTATCATGCCATCCTTATTGCCTCCATTTCAGTTTTCAAGTTTTGAACTGTTTCCATTACCTGTTTGATTCTTTTTCTTGGTTTTCTAGGGTATCTTTGAGGAATTTATTCATTTCTTCTAACTTTTTGTTAGTTTTCTCGTCTCTTTCTTTAAAGGAGTTTTTCACCTCTTCTTTAAAGGTCTCTATCACTTTCATAATGTTATGTTTAAAGTCGATTTCTTCTACTTCTTCTGGGTTAGGTTGCTCAGGTTTTCCTGTTGCATACTCACTGGATTCTGGTGTTATCATGTTGCTTTTCAGGTTGTTGGAGGAATTCTTGGATTGGCGCCTGCCCATCTCTTCCTTCTAATGTGGCCAGGAGAGTCTCAGTGGCTTAGTCCCTCGATCCAAATGTATCTGCTGGCACTAGATCAGGGCCCCTTGCTGACCCAGGACCTCACAGTCAAAAGGGCAGGCTTGGTAAAAGGGGCCCACTCAGCTCCACTCTGTGGGATAAGGGGACCCCTGTAGCCCTGTGCTCAATCTTCCCCCAATGCCTCATCCCGGAAGCAGGCTGAATTGCGGTAAACTAGGACCCATTAGATGGAAAGGAATGCCTGGGGCAAGCTGGGGTGGGATAAGCAGAAAAACCAGTAGATAGGACCAGTGGGTAGAGGTCCGCTAAGTGGCCAAATAGCCTCAGGGATTGGAGGGCATCTGTAGACCAGTCCCGGGGCTCCTGGGCAACCGGGCTGGGACCCACTTAGTGGTTTGGATGTATCCACAGGCACTTGATCAGGGCCCCTTGCTGGCCCAGGAACTCTCATCCATTGCTGGTGGGAATGCAAACTTGTGCAACCTCTTTGGAAATCAGTGTGGTGGTTTCTCAGGAAATTGGGAATCAACCTACCTCAGGATCCAGCAATATCACTCTTGGGAATATACCCAAGAGAAGCTCAGTTATACTACAAAAGCATTTGTACAATTATGTTCATAGCAGCATTATTTGTAATAGCCAGAATCTGGAAACCTAGGTGCCCCTCAATGGAAGAATGGATCAAGAAAGTGTGGAGTATATACAAACTAGAACACTACTCAGTGGTAAAAAAAACAATGACATCTTGAATTTTGCATGCAAATGGATGGAAATAGAAAACGCTATCCTGACTGAGGTAACCCAAACCCAAAAAGATGATTATGGTATGTACTCACTCATTAGTGAACTCTAGCCATAAACAAAGGACACTAAGATTATAGCTCACAAGCTATAAACAAAGGACACTAATATTATAGCTCACAATTAAGAAGGTGAAACCAATGAAAAACATATATAGATCCTCCTGGAAATTGGAAGCAAACAAGATCACTGGGCAAAAGTTGGAAGCACTGGGGCAGTAATAGGGGAGGGGATGGGGAGGGGGGGAAGGGGAAATGGAGAAGGAGAAGGGAAGGAATGGGGAGAGCTTTGGGGAGTGGGAGGGTGGAGATGGAGGAAAAGTGGATATTGGAGAAGGGAATAAGATATCTACATTAAGGGAGTCATTTCAGGATTGGCAAGAGACTTGGCTCTAGAGGGGATTCCAGGTGTGCATGGGGATGTCCCCAGCTAGGTATTTGGGCAGCAGAGGAGAGGGTGCCGGAACTAGCCTTGTCCCATAGTCACACTGATGAATATCTTGATCATCACCATAGAAATTTCATCTGATAGATGGAGATAGAGACAGAGACTCACATTCACATCAGAGCAATGGACTGAGCTCCCAAGGTCAGGTCAAAGAGCAGAAGGTGGGAGAAAATGAGCAAGGAAGTTAGGACCGTGAGGGGCTGGTCCACCCACTGAGACAGTGTGCCTGATCTAATGGGAGCTCATCAAATCCAGCTGGACTGGGACTGTACAAGCATATGATCAAACCAGACTCTCTGAATGTGGCTGCCAATGGGGGCAGACTGAGAAGCCATCAACAATGACACTAGGACCTATCTCTTCTGCATGTATTATTTTTTTGGGAACCTAGTCTATTTGAATGCACACCTTCCTAGGCAGGGAAGGAGGGGGGAGGGCCTTGGACTTCCCACAGGGCAGGGTACCATGTGCTCTTTTAAGGAAGCAGGTGGAGGGGTGGGGGGAAGCCGGAGGGTACTGGGAGAAGGGGAGAAAATGTTAATTTTTTTGAATAAAAAAATAAAAGAATATGAAAAAGGAAGCTAAATACAGTTTTAAAAGAATGTGTCTATCTTTCAAAGTACAGTATATAGTGTGTAGGGACCCAATTGTCTTACTTATAACAATGCTTTGAAAAGGTTAAGGAAAGTGGTTATTTTTGGAGAGAAATGCATGTGCGTTTTTCATTAAACTTCATAAAAGTGTTAACAGTGAAGAGAAACCTGAAAAGTAACGGGCTTCTTTCTCAGAGAGCTTCAACTTTTTCTTTTCAGTAAACTAACAGTTCTCTTAAGAAGCTAAAAACACTTTCAAAAGAATGTGCTTATCTTTTAAAGAACAGCATTTAGAGTGTATGAACACACTGCCATTACATCTAACAATGCTTTGAACAGTTTAAAGAAAGTGGTTCTGTTTGGAGAGAAACATGTGCATTTTTCACTAAACTTTGTGAAGGTGTTAACAGTGAGGAGTAACCTGAAAATTTACATGCTTCTTTCTCAGAAAGCTTCGTGCATTTCTTTTGGGAAACTCACAGTTCCATTTAGAAGCTAAATACACTTTGAAAAGAATGATTATCTTTCAAAGAACAGCATATAGAGTGTAGGGAAACACTGGTTATAATTCCAACAATGCTTTGAACAGTTTAAAGAAAGTGCTTCTGCTCAGAGAGAAAATGTATAAGGTGTAAACAGTGACGAGAAACCTAAAATGTTACATGCTTCTTTCTCTGAAATCTTCCTGCAATTCTTTGTAGAAAACTCATGCTTCTATTAAGAAACTAAATAAACTTTGAAAACAATGTTCTTGCCTTTCAAAGTACAACATATAAAGTGTCAAGAAAACATTGCTTTTACTTCTAACAATGCTTGAACAGTTTAAAGAATTGGTTCTGTTCAGAAAGAAACACATGTGCATTTACACTAAACCTTATAAAGGTATTAACAGTGAAGAGAAACCTGAAAAGTAACAGGCTTCTTTCTCAGAAAGCTTTGTCCTTTTCTTTTTGGTAAACTAATGGTTCTATTAAGTAGCTAAATACACTTTCAAGAGAATGTGGTTATCTTTTAAAGAACAGCATTTAGTGTGTAGGGGAAGACTGCTTTTACTTTTAACAATGCTTCGAACAGTTTAAAGAAAGTGCTTCTATTCAAACAGAAACTCATGTGCATTTTTCACTAAACCATATGAGGTGTTACCAGGAAAGAGAAATCTGAAATATTACGTGCTTTTTCTCATAGAGCTTCATGTGTTTCTTTGTGGAAAACTCACAGTTCTATTAAGAAGCTAAATACAGTTTCAAAAGAATGTGCCTATCTTACAAAGTACATTATATAGAATGTAAGAAAACAATAGTTTTATTTCTAACAATGCTTTGAACAGGTTAAGGAAACTGTTTCTTTTTGGAGACAAAGGCATGTGTGTTTTTCACTAAAACATAATGTTGTTAACAGTGAAGAGAAACATGAAAAGTAATGTGAGTCTTTCTGAAAAAACTTTGTGCATTTCTATGTGGGAAACTCAAGGTTCTACTAAAATGCTAAATACACATTCAAAAGAATGTGCTTATCTTTCAAAATACAGCATTTAGAGTGTAGGAAACACTGCTTTTATTTCCTACAATTCACTGAACAGTTTAAAGAAAGTGTGAAACTCATGTGCATTTTTTACTAAACCTTATAAAGGTGTTAACAGTGAACATAAAACTGAAAAGTAATGTTTGCCTTTCTGAAAATCTTCCTGTGTTTCTTTGTGGGAAACTCATGTTTCTATTAAGAAGGTAAATACACTTAAAAAAGAATGTGCTCATATTTCAAAGTACAGCATATAGAGTGTTAGGGAAACACTACTCTTACTTCTAACAATGCTTTGAACAGTGTAAAGAAAGTGTTTCTGTTCAAAGAGAAACGCATGTGTGTTTTTCACTAAACCTTATAAAGGTGTTAACAGTGAATATAAAACTGAAAAGTAATGTGTGCCTTTCTCAAAATCTTCCTGCCTTAATTCTGGGAAACTCACAGTTCTATTAAAAAGGTAAATACACTGGCTGGGGAGATGGCTCAGAGGTTAAGAACACTGATTGGTCTTCCAGAAGTCCTGAGTTCAATTCCCATCAACCACATGGTGGATCACAACAATTTATAATGAAATCTGGTGCCCTCTTCTGGCCTGTAGGCATACATGCAACAGAACACTATAAAATAAATAAATAAATCTTTTAAAAAAGCTAAATACACTTTGAAAAAAATGAGTTTACCTTTCAGAGTACAGCATATATAGTGTTAAGGAAACACTACTTTTACTTCTGACAATGTTTTGAACAGTTAAGGGAAAGTGGTTTTGTTCAGAGAGAAATGCATGTGCGTGTTTCACAAAACCTTATTAACAGTGAAGAGAACCTGAAATGTAATGGGCTTCTTTCTCAGAAAGCTTCATGCTTTTGTTTTGGGTAAACTAACGTTTCTATTAAGAAATAAAATACACTTTAAAAGAATGTGCTTAGCTTTGAAAGTCCAGCATATAGAGTGTAGAAAAACACTGATTTTACTTCTAACAATGCTTTGAACAGATTAAGGAATGTGCTTCTGTTTGGAGAGAAAGGCATGTGCATTTTTCACCTACGCTTATAAAGGTGTTAACAGTGAGGAAAAACCTGAAAATTTATGTGCTTCTTTCTCAGAAAACTTTGTGTGTTTTTTGTGGGAAACTCATGGTTCTATTTAGAAGCTAAATACACTTTGAAAAGAATGTGCTTACCTTTCAAAGTACAGCATGTAGAGTGTTTGGGAAACACTGCTTTTACTTCTAACAATGCTTTGAACAGTTTACGGAAAGTGCTTCTGCTCAGAGAGAAGGGCATGTTCATTTTCCACGATAATGTATAAAGTGAAGAGAAACAGTGAAGAGAAATCTGAAATATTACGTGCTTCTTTCTCTGAAATCTTCTTGCATTTCTTTGTCAAAAACTCATGGTTTTATTAAGAAGATAAATACAGTATCCAAAGAATGTGCCTATATTTCATAGTATAGCATATATAGTGTATGGAAACACTATTTTTACTTCTATCAATACTTTGAACAGGTTAAGGAAAGTGCTTCTTTTTGGAGAGAAAGGCATGTGCGTTTTTCACTAAACCTTATAAACTTCTTATTGGTGAAGAGTAACCTGAAAAGTAATGTGAGTCCTTATCAGAAAACTTCATGTGTTTCTTTATGGAAAACTCACAGTTCTATTGAGAAGCTAAATACACTTTGAAAAGAATGTGCTTATCTTTCAAAGTGCAGCATATAGAGTGTTAGGGAAACACTGTTTTTACTTCTAACAATGCTATCAACAGTTGAAAGGAAGTGGTTCTGTTCATGGAGAAACATGTGCGTTTTTTTACGAAACATTATAAAAGAATTAGCAGTGAAATTAAGCCTGAAAAGTAACAGGCTTCTTTATGAAAAAGCATCATACTTTTTTTCTGGATAAACTAATGGTTTGATTAAGAAGCTAAATACAGTTTCAAAAGAATGTGCATATCTTTTAAAGAACAGCATTTGGAGTGTAGGGGAACACTGCTTTTAATTCTAACAATGCTTTGAACAGTTTACAGAAAGTGGTTCGGTTTGGAGAGAAACACTTGTGTGTTTTTCAAGAAACCTTATAAAGGTGTTAACAGTGAAGAGAAACCTGAAAAGTAATGGGCTTCTTTCTCAAAAAGCTTTGTACTTCTCTATTGGGTAAACTAATGGTTCTATTAAGAAGCTAAATACACTTTCAAAAGAATGTGCTTAACTTTTAAAGAACAGCATTTAGTGTGTAGGGGAGACTACATTTACTTCCATCAATGTTTTGAACAGTTTAAAGAAAATGGTTCTGTTTGGAGAGAAATGATTGTGCATTTTTCACTAAACCTTATCAGGTGTTAACAGTGAAGAGAAACCTGAAAAGTAATGGGCTTCTTTCTTAGAGAGCTTTGTCCTTTTTTTTTTTTCAGTAAACTAACACTTTTCTCAAGAAGCTAAATAATCTTTCAAAAGAATGTGCTTATCTTTTAAGGAACAGCATTTAGAGTGTACGGAGACACTGCTTTTACTTCTAACACTGCTTTGAACAGTTAAACGAAAGTGGTTCTGTTTGGAGAGAAATGCATGTGCGTTTTTTACTAAAAATTATATAGGTGTTAACAGTATTGAGAAATCTGAAAATTTACAAGATTCTTTCTAAGAAAGGTTTGTGCATTTCTTCATGGGAAACTCACGGTTCTATTAAAAAGGTAAATACACTTTCATAAGAATGTGCTTATCTTTCAAAGTAGAGTACCTAGAGTGTTAGGGAAACACTGATTTTACTTCTAACAATGCTTTGAATAGTTTAAGAAAAGTGTGTCTGTTCAGAGAGAAATGCATGTGCATTTTTCACTAAACCTTATAAAGATGTTAACAGTAAAGAGAAACCTGAAAAGTAATGTGAGTCCTTCTCAGAAAACTTTGTCCGTTTCTTTGTGAGATATTCACAGTTCTATTAAGAAGCTACATAGGCTTTGTAAAGAATTTGTTGTCTTTCAAAGTACAGCATACAGAGTCTTTGAGAAACACTGTGTTACTTCTAACAATGCTTTCAACAGTTTAAAGAAAGTGGTTCTGTTCAGAGAGAAATGCATGTGTGTTTTTCACGAAAGCCTATAAAGTTATTAACAGTGAAGAGAAACCTGAAAAGTAATGGGCTTTTTTTCTCAGAAAATTTCATGCGTGTCTTTGTGGAAAACTCACAGTTCTATTAAGAAGCTAAATACAGTTTCAAAAGAATGTGGTTATCTTTTAAAGAACAGCATTTAGAGTGTAGGGGAACGTTGCTTTTACTTCTAACAATGCTTTGAACAGTTTAAAGAATGTGGTTCTGTTTGGAGATAAATGCATGTGTGTTTATCCCTAAACCTTATAAAGGTGTTAACAGTGAAGAAAAACATGAAATATTACTTGCTTTTTTCTCAGAAAACTTTGTGTGTTTCTTTGTGGAAAACTCACGGTTCTATTAAGAAGATAAATACAGTTTCAAAAAATGTGTCTATCTTTCAAAGTCTAGCATATAGAGTGTAGGGAAACACCGCTTTTACTTCTAACAATGCATTGAGCAGGTTAAGGAAAGTGGGTCTATTCGGGGAAAAACGCATGTGTGTTTGATACTAAACCTTATAAAGTTGTTACTGATGAAGAGAAACCTAAAGAGTAATGTGAGTCCTCCTCAGAAAGCTTCATCCTTTTCTTTTTGGTAAACTAATGGTTCTATTAAGAAGCTAAATACACTTATAAAAGAATGTGATTATCTTTGAAAGAACAGCTTTCAGAGTGTTGGGAAACACTGCTTTTTCTTTTTTTTCATATTCTTTTATTTTCCATTCAAAAATTTACACTTCCTACCCTTCTCCAGGTCCCCTCCTGCTCCCCCACTATCTCTCCTCCTTGCCCCTGCTTCCTTAAGAGGGGGCAGGGTACCCTGCCCTGTAGGAAGCCCAAGGCCCTCCCCCATCCATCCTGGCTTAGGAAGGTGTGCATCCATATAGACTAGATTCCCAAAAAGCCAATATATGCAGAAGAGATAGGTCCCAGTGCCATTATCATTGGCTTCTCAGACAGGCCCCATTGGTAGCCACATTCAGAGATATGCTCATTCAGTCCTAGAACTTTGAGTTCTAGTAATGTTTCCTTTACATATGTAGGTGCTTTTATATTAGGGACATAGATATTTAGTATTAAGACTTCATTTTGGTGAATTGTTCCTGTTATGAGTATAAAGTGTCCTTTTCCATCCCTTCAGATTGACTTTAGTTTGAAATCAATTTTGTTTCATATTAGTATAGCCATACCCGCTTGTTTCTTAGATCCGTTTGATTGGAAAACCTTTTCCCAGCCCTTTACTCTGAGGTAGTGTCTGTCTTTGAGTTTGAGGTGTGTTTCTTGTAAACAGCAGAATGTTGGATCTTGTTTCCGTATCCATTCTCTTAACCTGTGCCTTTTTATAGGTGAATTGAGTCCATTGATATTAAGTGATAATAATGATCAGTGGTTGTTAACACTGGTTATTTTTTTTTGGTGGTAGTGTTTGTGTATTTCCCTTCTTTGAGTTGTGCTGGTGGAGGGTTGTCAGATGTGTGTGCTGTTGTGTGTGTTGTTGGCTTCCTTCATTGAGGTTTTCCCTCTAGTACTTTCTGTTAGGCTAGGTTTGTGGATATGTATTGTTTAAGTCTGTTTTTGTCATGGAATACCTTGTTTTCTCCATCAATAGTGATTGAAACCTTTGCTGGGTATAGTAGTCTGGGCTTGCATCCATGGTCTCTTAGTGTCTGCAGCACATCTATCCATGACCTTCTGGCTTTCATAGTTTCCATAGAGAAGTCAGGTGTAATTCTGATTTTATATGTTTATATGTTACTTGACCTTTTTTCTTTGCAGCTCTTAGTATTCTTTCTTTATTCTGTAGGTTTTGTGTTTTGATTATTATATGGTGAGGTGATTTTTTTTAATCTAGTCTATTTGGTGTTCTTGTACCTTCATAAGAATATACTTCTTTAGGTTGGGAAAGTTTACTTCTATAATTTTGTTGAATATATTTTCTGGGCCTTTGAGCTGTAATTCTTCTTCTTCTACCCCTAGTATTCTTAGGTTTGGTCTTCTCATGGTGTCCCAGATTTCCTAGATGTTTTGTGTTAAGAATTTGTTGGATTTGTTGTTTTCTTTGATCAATGAGATTATTTTCTCTATCGTATCTTCAGCGTCTGAGAATCTTTCTTGTATTCTGTTGGTTATACTTGTCTCTGTAGTTCCTGTTCATTTACCCATATTTTCCATATCCAGCCTTTCATTGGTTTGTTTTCTTTATTACCTCCATTTACATCTTCAAGTCTTGAACTGTTTCCTTTACCTGTTTGATTGCTTTTTCTTCATTTTCTTGAGTATCTTTGAGGGATTTATTAATTTCTTCTAACTTTTTGTTTGTCTTTTCCATTTCTTTAAGGGAGTTTTTTACATCCTGTTTAAGTGTGTCTGTCATTTTCATAATGGTATGTTTAAAGTCGATTTCTTCCACTGCTTCTGGATTAGGGTGTTCAAGTCTTCCTGTTGGGTGCTTGCTGGATTCTGGTGATATCATGTTGATTTTTAGGTTGTTGAAGGAATTCTTGCATTGGCACCTGCCCATCTCTTCCTTCAAATGCGGTCAGAAGAGTCTTGGCATTTTGGTCCAATCTTTGCTGTGGCTAACTGTGTACTTGGGTTTTTATTTCTTGGTCTGCCATCTCTTAGGTCCCCTCAGCACTGGAGTTGGCTTTCAGATCCCCTCCATCCTGAAGTAGGCCATGGTGGTGGATCTAAGGACCCCGCAGGTGAACAGGAGTGCTTGGTGGCAAGATGAGATGTGGTAAATAGAGAAAGCCAGTAGCTGGAGAAATGCCCCCACTGAATGGCCAGGAATGTTTAGGGAATAGGAGGGGGCCTATACTCCATCCCTGGGGGCATCCAGCTGGCTGTGTAGGCACACACCCCTAAGGATGGATCTCCTCAGTACAGGAACAGGGCCTCTTGCTGGCCAAGGACCTCGCAGACCAAAGGGTGGGCTTGGCATGTGCAAGGTCATGTGGAACAAAGAATCCCACGCAGCATTAGCACTCACCACTGGGTCCCCAGACCTTCAGCCCCAAAGCAGGCTGAGTTGAGGGATCCTAGGACCCCTCAGATGGAAAGGGGTGCTTGGGATAAATGGAGAAAGCCAGTAGCCAGGGAGAAGCCCCGCTGAATGGCCAGAAAGTTTAGGAAATTGGAGGATGCCTGTACTCCCCTCCTGGGGTGTCCAGCTAGCCGGGCCAGCATACACTTACCCCTCCAGATGGATCTCATCAGTACAGGACTACATGTGATAATTCTTTACTAGTAAAGCATCTTGGGGAACACTCCTTATACAGCTAACAATGCTTTAAATAATTTAAGGAAAATGTATTCTTTTTAGATATAAAGGTGTGTGGGTTTCTTAAGATATCTTATAAATGTGCTTAAGAACATAGAAACGTTAAATGAAATGTGCATCTGTCAGAAAAGCTTCGTGTGTTTCTTTGAGGAAAACTAAGCATTCTATTAAAAATGCACTCTCATTAAATGTGGTGATTCTTTAAAAGTACAGCATATATGTACTAGGTGAACACAATTTCTAAGTCTAACAATGCTTTGAACAATTTCAGGAAACTGTCTTCTTTTAGAGATAAACTCATATGTGTTTCTCAAGAAATCTTATAAATGGGAAAACATTGCATAGAAATGATAAAAGTGCTTATTTCACAGAAAGGTTCCTGCATTTCTTTGAGGGAAACTCACAATTCTATTAAGAAGATAAATGCACTCTCATTAAGTGTGGTGATTCTTTAAAAATTACAGCATATAATTACTTGGGGAACACTCCTTAGACATCTAACAATGCTTTGAACAGTTTAAGGAAAGTGTTTTCTTTTTAGAGATAAACACATGTACATTTCTCAAGAAATCTTATAAATGTGTTAACAGTAAATCAACACATTAAAAGAAATGTGCTTCCTTCACAGAAAGCTTCGTATTTTTCTTTGAGATAAACTCATGATTCTTCTAAGAGGCTAAATATGCTCTCATTCAATGTGGTGATTCTCTAATATTATAGTATATAGTTACTCGGGTAACACTCCTTATAAGTCTAACAATGCTTTGAACAGTTTAAGAAAACTTTCTTCTTTTTAGAGATAAAAGCATGTGTGTTTCTCAAGAAATCTTATAAATGTGCTAACAGCGCACATCCTTTTTCACAGAAAGCTTCATACATTTCTTTGAGGAAAACTCATGATACTTTTCAGAGCTAAATACACTATCATTAATTGTGATGATTCTTTAAAATTACAGCATATTGTTACTCAGAGAACACTCCTTATATGTCTAACAATGCTTTGAACAGTTTAAGGCAACTGTCTTCGTTTTAGAGATAAATGCATGTGCGTTTCTGAAGAAATCTTTAAAATGTGCTAACAGTACAATAGAAATGTTAAATGAAATGTGCTTCTTTCACTGAGAGTTTCATGCCTTTCTTTGAAGGAAACTCACATTTCTATTAAAAGCTAAATACACTCTCATTAAATGTGGAGATTTTTTAAAATTTCATCATATAGTTACTCGGGGAAAACACTCCCTTATACATCTAACAATGCTCGGAACAGTTTATGGATACTATCTTCTTAGAGATAAATGCATTTACATTTCTCAAGAAATCTTATAAATGTGCTAACAGTTCATAGAAAAGTTAAAAGAAACATGCTTCTTTCACAGAAAGTTTCATGACTTTCTTTAAGGGAAACTCAGAATCCTATTAAGAAAATAAACACACTCCCATTAAATGTAGTGATTCTTTAAAATTATAGCATATAGTTACTCGGGGAAAACTACTTATATGTCTAACAATTATTTGAACAGTTTAAGAAAGTGTCTACTATTTAGAGACAAAAGCATGTGCATTTATCAAGAAATCTTATAAATGTGCTAACAGTGCATATAAAAATAAAAGAAACAAACTTCTTTCACAGAAAGCTTCATGCCTTTCTTGAGGGAAACTCACAATTCTATTAAGAAGCTAAATACACTCTCATTAAATGTGGTGATTCTTTAAAATTACAGCATATATTTACTTGGGCAACACTCCTTATACGTCTAAAAATGCTTTAAACACTTTAAGGAAACTGTGTTCTTTTTAGAGATACATGCATGTGGGTTTCACAAAAAAATTATATATATGCTAACAGTAAATAGAAATGTTAAAAGAATTTTTGTTACTTTCACAGAAGTCTTCGGGATTTTTTGAGGGAAACTAATGATTCTATTAAGAAGGCAAATGTCCTCTAATTAATTGTTGTGATTCATTAGAAGTACAGCATATAGTTACTAAGGGAACACTCCTTATAAGTCTACCATTGCCTTGAACAGTTTAAGGAAACTGTCATTTTAACTATCCATTAGTTAAAATGTGAATGTGGGTCTCTGTCTCTATCTCCATCCATTGGATGAAATTTCTATGGTGGTGATCAAGATATTCATCAGTGTGACTATGGGACAACGCTAGTTCAGGCACCCTCTCCTCTGCTGCCCAAGGACCTAGCTGGGGACATCCCTGTGGACACCTGGGATCTCCTCTAGAGCCAAGTATCTTGCCAGTCCTAAAATGACTCCAATAATGTAGATATCTTATTCCATTCTCCAATATCCACCTCTCCTCCATCTCCACCCTCCCATTCCCCCAAGCTCTCCCCAGTCCTTCCCTTCTCCCTTCTCTTTCCCCCACTCCCCTTTCCCCACCCCCACATCCCACCTCTATCCTCACCACAGTATTCCCAACATTTGCCTGGCAATCTTGTTTGCTTCCAATTTCCAAAAGGAACTATATATATTTTTCTTTGGATTCACCTTCCTATTTGGCTTCTCTGGTCTTGTGAGCTATAAGCTTTGTTTTTATGGCTAGGGTCCACTAATGAGTGAGTACATACCATAATCATCTTTTTAGGTTTGGGTTACCTCACTCAGGATAGCGTTTTCTATTTCCATCCATTTGCATGCAAAATTCAAGATGTCATTGTTTTTTACCCCTGAGTAGTACTCTAATGTGTATATATTCCACACTTTCTTGGTCCATTCTTCCATTGAGGGGCACCTAGGTTGTTTCCAGGTTCTGGCTATTACAAATAATGCTGCTATGAACATAGTTAGACAAATGCTTTTGTAGTATGATTGGGCATCATTTGGGTATATTCCCAGAGTGGTATTGCTGAATCCTGAGGTAGGTTGATTCCCAATTTCCTGAGAAACCGCCACACTGATTTCCAAAGTGGTTGTACAAGTTTGCATTCCCACCAGCAATGGATGAGTGTTCCCCTTGTCCACATCCTCTCCAGCATAAGCTATCATTGGTGTTTTTGATTTTAGCCATTCTGACAGGTGTAAGATGGTATCTCAAAGTGGTTTAGATTTACATTTCCCTGATGGCTAAAGAAGTTGAAAAATACATTAAGTATCTTTTGGCCGTTTGAACTTCTTCTGTTGAGAATTCTCTGTTCAGATCATTACCCCATTTTTTAATTGGGTAATTTGGCATTTTAATGTCTAGTTTCTTGATTTCTTTGTATATTTTGGAGATCAGACCTTTGTCCAATATGGGGTTAGTGAAGATCTTCTCCCATTCAGTAGGATGCCTTTTTGTCTTAATGACAGTGTCCTTTGCTTTACAGAAGCTTCTCAGTTTCAGGAGGTCCCATTTATTCATTGTTGCTCTTATTGTCTATGCCACTGGGGTTTTACATAGTAAGTGTTCTCCTGTGCCCATGTATTGCAGGCCACTTCCTACTTTCTCTAGTATCAGGTTAAGTGTGGTCGGATTTATATTGAGGTCTTTAATCCATTTGGATTTGAGTTTTGTGCATGGAGATAGATGAGGATCTATTTTCATTCTCCTACAGGTTGACATCCAGTTATGCCAGCACCATTTGTTAAAGATGCTCTCATTCTTCCATTGTATACTTTTAGCTTCTTTGTCAAATATGAGGTGTTCATAGGTTTGTGGATTAATATCTGGGTCTTCGATTCGAATCCATTGGTCAACATCTCTGTTTTTATGCCAATACCAAGCTGTTTTCTTTACTGTAGCTCAGTAATAGAGTTTGAAGTCCGGGATGCCATTGTATAGGATTGTTTTGGCTATCCTGGGCTTTTTGTTTTTCCATATAAACTTAGTGATGGTTCTCTCAAGGTCTGTGAGGAT
>PVIU01004668.1:20867-123675 GCA_004026605.1 Ondatra zibethicus
TTTGATGGGGATTGCATTGAATCTGTAGATTGCCTTTGGTAGAATTGCCATTTTTACTATATTGATCCTACCAATCCAGGAGCATGGGAGATCCTTCCATTTTCTGGTATCCTCTTCAATTTCTTTCTTCAAGGTCTTAAAGTTCTTGTCAAATAGATCTTTTACTTCCTTGGTTAGTGTTACCCCAAGATACTTTATGTTATTTGTGGCTATCATGAAAGGTGATGTTTCTCTGATTTCCCTCTCTGTTTCTTTATCCTTTGTGTATAGGAGGGCTACTGATTTTTTTGAGTTGATATTGTATCATGCCTCATCACTGAAGGTATTTATCAGCTGGAGAAGTTCTTTGGTAGAGTTTTTGGGGTCATTTATGTATACTATCATATCATCTGCAAATAAAGAAAGTTTGACTTTTTCCTTTCCAATTCATATCCACAAGATATCCTTATTCTGTCTTATAGCTATTGCTAGAACATCAAGCACTATATTAAAGAGATATGGGGAGAGTGGACATCCCAGTCTTGTTCCTGAATTTAGTGGACTCGCTTTGAGTTTCTCTCCATTTAATTTGATGGTAGCTTTCAGCTTGCTATATATGGCTTTTATTATATTTAGATATGAACCTTGTATCCCTAATCTCTCCAAGACCTTTATCATACAGGGTTGTTGAATTTTGTCAAATGCTCTTTCAGCATCTAATGAAATGATCATATGGTTTCTTTCTTTCAGTTTAGTTATATGATGGATTACATTGATAGATTTTCATATGTTGAACCAGCCCTGCATCTCTGGGCTGAAGCCTACTTGATCATAATGGATGATTTTTTTGATGTGTTCTTGGATTCTGTTTGCCAGTATTTTATTGAGAATTTTTGCATCGATGTTCATGAGTGAGATTGGTCTGTAATTCTCTTTCATGGTTGCATCTTGGTGTGGTTTTGGTATCAGGGTAACTGTAGCTTGGTTGTGTCTTTGTGTGGTTTTAGTATCAGGGTAACTGTTACCTTCATAAAAAGAGTTTAGAGTTGATTCTTCTGTTTCTATGATGTCAAACACATTAAGGAGTATAGGTATTAGCTCTTCTTGGAAGTTTTGGTATAATTCTGCATTAAAACCATCTTGTTCTGGGCTTTTTTTGGTTGGGAGGTTTTTGATGACAACTTCTATTTCCTCGCGACTTATAGGTCTATTTGAATTGTTCACCTGGTCTTGATTTAATTTTGGTATATGATATTTATCTAAAAATTGTCCATTTCTCTTGCATTTTCCAATTTTGTGGCATACAGGCTTTTGTAGTAAGACCTAACGATTCTCTGAATTTCCTTAGTCTGTTATGTCCCCCTTTTCCTTCCTGATCTTGTTAATTTTGATTAGTTTGGATAGGGGTTTGTTGATATAGCTCATTTTCTCAAGGAACCAGCTCTTTGTCTCATTGATTCTTTGGATTCTTTACTGTGTCTCTATTTTGTTCATTTCAGCCTTCAGTTTGACTATCCAGTCTTCTCCTTCTGCTGGGTGAGTCTGCTTCTTTTTTTTCTAGAGCTTTTAGGTGTGCTGTTAATTCTCTAATATGTGCTTTCTACATTTTCTTTATGTGGGCACTAAGTGCTATGAACTTTCCTCTTAGCACTGCTCTCATAGTGTCCCATAGGTTTGGGTATGTTGTGTCTTTATTTTCGTTGAATTCAAGGAAGACTTTAATTTCTTTCTTTATTTCTTCCTTTACCCAGGAGTGGTTCAGTAGTTGACTGTTCAGTTTCCATGAGTTTGTAGGCTTTCTGGGGTGGAATTGTTTTTAAATTCTAACTTTTCTCCATGATGATCCAATAAGACAAGGTTGGTTGCTCCAATTTTTTTGTATCTGTGGATGTTTGCTTTGTTACCGAGGATGTGATAAATTTTAGAGAAGGTTACATGAGATGCTGAGAAGAAGGTATATTCTTTCCTGTTTGGGTGGAATGTTCTATAGATGTCTATTAAGTCCATTTGATTCATTACATCTGTTAGTTCTTGTATTTCTCTGTTAAGTTTCTGTCTGGTTGACCTGTCCATTGGTGAGAGAGGAGTGTTGAAATTTCCTACTATTAGTGTTTGGGGTTTGATGTGTGCTTTGAGTTCTAGTAATGTTTCCTTTACATATGTGGATCCTTTTATATTAGGGGCATATATATTCAGGATTGAGACTTCATCCTGATGGATTATTCCGTTTAAGAGTATAAAATGTCCATCTCCATCTTTTGTGGTTGATTTTAGTTTGAAGTCAATTTTGTTCGATATTAGTATAGCCACACCTGCTTGTTTCTTAGGGCCATTTGATTGAAAAACCTTTTCCCATCCCTTTACTCTGAGATAATGTCTGTCTTTGTGGTTCAGGTGTATTTCTTATAAACAACAGAATGTTGTATCCTGTTTTCCTATCCATTCTCTTGACCTGTGCCTTTTTATAGGTGAATTGAGTCCATTGATATTAAGTGATTTTAATGACCAGAGGTTATTAACTGTGCTTATTTTGTTAGGGTTGTAGAGTTGTGTGTTTCTTTGAGTTGTGCCAGTGGAGGGCTGTTAGATTTCTTTGTTATTATGGGTGTGGTTTGCTTCCTTTAGTTGAGGTTTTCCTTCCAGTACTTTCTGTAAGTCTGGGTTTGTGGCTATGCATTGCTTAAATTTCTTTTTATCCTGAAATACCTTGTTTTCTCCATGGATGGTGAATGAAAGCTTTGCTGGGTATAGTAGTCTAGGCTTGCATCCATGGTCTCTTAGTGTCTGCAGCACATCTATCCAAGACCTTCTGGCTTTCACGGTTTCCATAGAGAAGTCAGTTGTAATTCGGATAGGTTCACCTTTATATGTAACTTGGCCTTTTTCCTTTGCAGCTCTTAGTATTCTTTCTTTATTCTGAATGTTTTGTGTTTTCATTTTATATGGTGAGGGGATGTCTTTTTTTGATCCAGTCTATTTGGCGTTCTGTATGCTTCTTGTACCTTCATAGGCATAGCCACCTTTAGGCTGGGAAAGTTTTCTTCTATAATTTTGTTGAATATATTTTCTGGGCCTTTGAGCTGTGCTTCTTCTCCTTCTTCTACTCCTTATTCTTAGGTTTGGTCTTTTTATGATGTCCCAGATTTCCTGGGTGTTTTGTGTTAAGAATTTGTTGGATTTGTTTTCTTTGATCAGTGAGTTTATTTTCTCTATAGTATCTTCAGCGTCTGAGATTCTTTCTTCTATTTCTTGTATTCTGTTGGTTATACTTGTCTCTGCAGTTCCTGTTTGTTTACCCAGATATTCCATCTCCAGCGATCAATCGGTTTGTGTTTTCTTCATTGCCTCCATTTCAGTTTTTAAGTCTTGAACTTTTTCCATTACCTGTTTGATTCTTTTTCTTGGTTTTCTAGGGTATCTTTGAGGAATTTATTCATTTCTTCTAACTTTTTGTTAGTGTTCTCATCCCTTTCTTCAAAGGAGTTTTTCACCTCTTCTTTAAAGGTCTCTATCACTTTCATAATGTTATGTTTACAGTCGATTTCTTCTACTTCTTCTGGGTTAGGTTGCTCAGGTTTTCCTGTTGCATACTCACTGGATTCTGGTGTTATCATGTTGCTTTTCAGGTTGTTGGAGGAATTCTTGGATTGGTGCCTGACCATCCCTTCCTTTGATTGCAGTCAGGGGAGTCTCAGCAGTTGGGGCCTCCCAGGACAGCTTGTATACACTCACCCCTCTTGATAGCTGATCTTAGTGCAGGAAGAGGAAGTCCCATCTGGACTTCCGATCTCTCTGGACCTCTGATCTCAGCACAGGAAGAGAGAGTCCTGGTGTTCCAAGTCCCCACAGAGGAAAGGGCAAACTTGCGGGGCAGGGGAGTGTGCAGGGTCATGTGGAACATAGAGGCCTGTGGGGACCTTACCACCATGCATGTACAACCTTACCAGTCTGCACCTCCAATCTCAGCATAGGAAGAGAGAGTCCTGGTATTCCAAGGCCCCACAGAGGAAAGGGCAAACCTGTGGGGGGGTGCAGGGTCATGTGAAACAAAGAGGCCCACAGAGACCTTACCGCCAGGCATGCACAACCTTACCAGTCTGCACCTCCGATCTCAGTACCAGAAGAGAGAGTCCTGATGTTCCAAGGCCCCACAGAGGAAAGGGCAATCTTGCAGGGGGGGTGCAGGGTCGTGTGGAACAAAGAGGCCCGTGCGGACCTTACCGCCAGGTGTGCACAACCTTACCCTCCCGATTTTATTAAGAAGGTAAAAGCACACTTATTAATGTGATTCTTTAAAATTACAGTGTTTAGGTACTAGGAGAACACTCCTTATAAGTCTAACAGGGCTTAGAACTGTAGTAAGAGGCACGTGGGCTCCTGGTGCCTGGTTTCTGGCGCAGGGCCCCTTGTTTTGTCCTGTCCGACTCCCGGTGCATACCCTCTCCGGTAGGCGAGAGAGAGAGAGGTCTAAAATGGCAGCTGCTTATATATGGAGATATGACGCGACTCACGCCTTGATTGGCTGCTATGTACCCGCTGGCACCAGAGTCCTCGGGATTGGTTAGGGACACCTAGGTTATTGCGCATGCGGGAAGCACCTGGACGCTCAGTCTGGAAGCATTGCCAAATATGGAATTGTTTACCTCCAAACTGTGAGGATGCAAACGTCATCTTGTAATGGCGTTTGTGCCTATGGCTCCCTGCAAGGGAAACTCACGATTCTGGTGTGGGACAATTCTGTATTCTGCCAATTATGTTTTAAATAAATGCTGATTGGCTAGTAGCCTGGCAGAAAGTATAGGGGGACAACCAGACAGGAAGTATAGGTGGAGCAATGAGAACAGGAGTTTTCTGGGAAGGAGGAAGCTATCCTCCCCAGTCCTGCCCAGACACAGAAGAAGGAAGATGTGACCTGCCCCAATGAATAAGGTACTGAGCCACATGGCAAATACAGATAATAATAATGGGCTGTATAAGTTATAAGAGTTAACAAGAAGCCTGAGCTAATGGGCCAATCAGTTTATATATAATCTAGACTCTCTGTGTGATTTTTCTTTGGGGCTTACCAACTGTGGGAACTGGGCAGGACAGAAACCCCCAACAAGGAGGCCCTTATGTTACAGAATGGTGCCAACGTGTGGACAACTGCATCCACAAAAAGCCTGGACAGCTTGGGAAGTAATTCTAGAAAAAAATAACAGCATTATGCATGGTTTCTTGGTAGCAGCAATTTCCCAGGTCTGCTCTGCTTGCTAGAGACAGGCAAATGCTCTCATTTAAGAGAGGCTTCCTGAATCAGCTTTAGCTGCAAAACCTTGCAGCTCTTTTAAAAGGTCCTGCCACGAAACACTTAAACAGTGTTGATGAAAAGCTGATCTCATGCTTTTTGGTTTTCAGACGGAGCAGGAAAAAAGCCACACTGTTTTAAAATGCCGGCTTTCTGAGCCATCCTTCCAGGGCAAACTCTGACTCTTTCAGGCAGGCGGTCTGAGTACGGAGCATTTGAGTGTTGTTTGTGGACACACTGTTGCAGCTTGCTTGCTGGCAAGGACCTTAAAATGCCATAGAGTTGTGGAAATAAACACATGTCTACAGCCAGCACCTCAGCCATGAGGTTGGAATCTCAAAAAGCTAAGGAATAGGCTGGATTCAGCCATCAAAGCCACGGCTTTAATTCTACCCATCTTACTTAGCAAATCTAAAGACTCATACGATTAGAAAAAGAGAGAGCTATACAGTAAAGATAGATTCATAGATAAAAAGAAAACCTCTAAATGGTTTACAGTGTGTTAAAAATATATGCAGGCTAAAGGTTAAAGGCACACATCTTTAATCCCAATACTTGGAAAGAAGAGGTAGATGACCTCTGTGAGTTCAAGGTGTGTTATCACACACTTTTAATCCCAGCACTGGGGAGGCAGAGAAAGGCACATCACTGTGAATTCAAGGACAGCCTGGTCTACAGAGTGAGTTCCAGGAAAAACATACACAGAAACCCTATCTCAAAAAGCCAAAAATTAAAAGTAAAAGAAATAGAGATTAAAATAAAGCCACATAAAGATGGAAAACACAGAGAGAATCTGGATACTGTATGTTCTTATGCTCTCTTTGAATTGTTTGAATGCTGAGGAAGGAGCAACAGCTGCTAAAAGATATTTGTTTATAAATGAGGCTGAATTAATTGAAGATAGATATTTTTAAAATAACTTGACTTCAAAGTTGAAGTCAAAAGGTATGTTGCTTTGGAGAAGAGATTTTGCTTTTGTTTTCACAGGAAATGAGAGGCTGTGGATTCATTCTGAGTTTAAAATTAATATAACAGTACATAGAAACGTTGAAAGAAATGTGCTTCTCTCACAGAAAGCTTCATGCATTTCTTTGAGGGAAAACTCATGATTCGATTAAGAAGGTAAATGCACTCTCATTAAATGTGGTGATTCAAAGTACAACATATAGAGTGTAGGGAAACAATCCTTTTACTTGTACCAATGCTTTGAACAATTTATAAAAACTGTCTTCTTTTTAGAGATAAATGCATGTGCATTTCTCAAAAATCTATAAATGGGAAAACAGTGCATAGAAATGTTAAAAAGTAGTGCTTCTTTCACAGAAAGCTTCCTGCGTTTCTTTGAGGGAAACTCACAATTCTATAAGAAGGTAAAGGCATTCTCATTAAATGTGGTGATTCTTTAAAATTACAGCATATAGTTACTAGGAGAACACTCCTTATATATCTAACAATGCTTTGAACAGTTTAAGGAAACTGTCCCCATTTTAGAGATAAACTCATGTGCATTTCTCAAGAAATCTTATAAATGGGCTAAAGGTGCAGAGAAATGTTAAGAGAAAACTGGTTCTTTCACAGAAACCTTCCTGCTTTTCTTTGAGGGGAAACTCACAATTCTATTAAGAAGGCAAATGCACTCTCATTAAATGTGGTGATTCTTTAAAATTAGAGCATATAGTTACTCGGGGAACACTCACATACATCTAATATTGCTTTGAACAGTTTCAGAAACTGCTTTTTTTTAAGAGATAAATGTATGTGTGTTTCTCAAGAAATCTTATAAATGTGCTAACAGTGCATAGAAAACTTAAAAGAAATGTGCTTCTTTCACAGAAAGCTTCATATATTTCTTTGAGGGAAACTCACAATTCTATTAAGAAGTTAAATACACTCCCATTAAATGTAATAATTTTTTCACATTACAGCATATACTTACTAGAGGAACACCCTTTATACATCTAAAAATGCTTTGAACAGTTTAAAGAAAATGTCTTCTTTTCAGAGATAAACACATGTGCGTTTTTCAAGCAATCTTATACATGGGCTAAGAGTGCATACAAATGTTAAAAGAAACGTGCTTCTTTCACGGAAAGCTTCCTGTGTTTCTATGAGGGAAACTCACAATTTTATTAAGAAGCTAAATACACTTTCATTAAATGTGGTGATTCTTTCAAATTACAGCATATAGTTAATAGGGGGACACTCCTTATATATCTAACAATTCTTTGAACAGTTTGTGGAAAATATTTATTCTTTAGAAATAAATGCATCTGACTTTCTCAAGAAATCTTATAAATGTGATAACAGTGCATAGATAAGTTAAAAGAAATGTTTTTTTTTTCATAGAAATTTTCCTGTGTTTCTTTGAGGGAAACTCACAATTCTATTAAGAAATAAAATACACTCTCATTAATATGGTGATTCTTTCCAATTTCCGCATATAGTTAATAGGGGAACACTCCTTATACTTCTAACAATGCTTTGAACAGTTTATGGAAACTGTCTTCTCTTTAGAGATAAATGCATGTGCGTGTCTCAATAAAGCTTAAGATTGTGATAACAGTGCAGAGAAAAGTTAAAATGAACATGCTTCTTTCACAGATATCTTCGTGTGTTTCTTTTAGGTGAACTAACAATTCTATTAAGAAGCTGTACACTCTCATTAAATTTGGTGATCTTTCAAATTACAGCATATAGTTAATAAGTATATGTCTAACAATACTTTAATCAGGTAAGATCACTGTCTTCTCTTTAGAATTGTGATCTAACAATTCTATTAAGAAGCTGTACACTCTCATTAAATTTGGTGATCTTTCAAATTACAGCATATAGTTAATACGTGAACACTAAGTATATGTCTAACAATACTTTAATCAGGTAAGATCACTGTCTTCTCTTTAGAGATAAACGCATGTGTGTTTCTCAAGAAATTTAACAAGTGCGATAACAGTGCATAGAAAAGTTACAAAAAAACATGATTCTTTCACAGAAAGCTTTGTATGTTTTTTTGTGAGGGAAAACATACTCATGATTCTATTAAGAAACTAAGTAAACTCTCATTAAATGTGATGATTCTTTCAAATTACAGTATATAGTTACTAGGGGAACACTCCTTATATGTCTAACAATGCTTTGAACTATTTAAGGAAATTATCTTCTCTTTAGAAATAAACACATGTGCATTTCTCAAGAAATCTTATAATTGTGCTAACAGTGCATAGAAAAGTTAAAAGAAATGTGTCTTTCACAGAAAGCTTCCCATGTTTCTTTGAGGGAAACTCATGATTCTATTATGAAAATAAATACACTCTCATTAAATATGGTGACTCTTTCAAATTTCAAATATAGTTAATAGGGGAACATCCCTTATATGTCTAACATTGCTTTGAACAGTTTATGGAAACTGTCTTCTCTTTAGAGATAAACGCATGTGCATGTATCAATAAATCTTAGGATTGTGCTAACAATGCAGAGAAAAGGTAAAATGAACATGCTTCTTTCACAGATATCTTCGTGTGTTTCTTTGAGGTGAACTAGAGATTCTATTAAGTTACACACTCTCATTAAATTTGGTGATCTTTCAAATTACAGCATGTAAATAATAGGTGTACAATCAGTCTATATCTAACAATACCTTAACCAGCTAAGATCATTGTCTTCTCTTTAGAAATAAATGCATTTGTTTCTAAAGAAATCTTATATATGTGCTAACAGTACATAGAAAAATTAAAAGAAATGTGCATCTTCACGGATAGCTTTGTTTGTTTGTTTAAGTAAAACTCTCAATTCTATTTAGAAGCAAAATATAATCTCATGATTGTGGTGATTCTTTCATATTACAACATATAGGTACTAAAGGAACACACCTTATAGGTCTAACAATGCTTTGAACAGTATAAGGAAACTGCCTTCTCTTTAGAGATAAACACATGTGCATTTTCAAGAAATTTAACAAATGTGATAACATTGCTTAGAAAAGATAAAGAAATGTGCTTCTTTCACAGAAAGCTTTGTGTGGTTTTTTTGAGGGAAACTCATGATTCTATTAAGAAACTAAATACACTCTCATTAAATGTGGTGATTCTTTCAAAGTACACCATAGAGTTACTAAGGGAACATTCCTTATATGTCTAACAATTCTTTGAACAGTTTAAGGAAACTGACATCTCTTTAGAGATAAACACAATTGCAATTGTCAAGAAATCTTATAAATGTGCTAACAGTGAATAGGAAAGTTAAAAGAAACATGCTTCTTTCACAGAATTCTTTATGTGTTTCTTTGAGGTAAAAGCACAATTCTATTTAGAAACTAAATACACTCTCAGTAAATGTGGTGATTCTTTCAAAATACAGCATATAGTTATTAGGGGAATACTCTTTAAATGTCTAAAAATGCTTTGAACACTTTAAAGTACACTCTCTTCTCTTTAGAGATAAATGCATGTGTGTTTCTCAAGAAATCTTATAAATGTTTTGACAGTGCATAGAAAAGTTAAAAGAAACGTGCTTCTCTAAAAGAAACATTTGTGCCTATCTTTGATGGAAACTCACACTTTCATTAAGAAGCAAAATACACTGTCATTAAATACAGTGATTATTTCCAATTACAGCAAAAAAGTAGAACACTCCTTATATGTCTAACTATGCTTTGAACACTTTAAGGAATCTGTCTTCTCTTTAGAGATAAACGCATGTATGTTTATCAAGAAATCTTATAAATGTGCTAACAGTGCATAGAATAGTTAAAAGTAACATTCTTCTTCACACAATCTTCATGCGTTTCTTTGAGATAAAAGCACAATTCTATTAAGAAACTAAATACACTCTCATTAAATGTGGTGAATCTTTCAAATTACAGCATACAGTAATTTACAGTTACTAGAGGAACATTCCCTAAATGTCTAACAATGCTTTGAACAGTTTAGGATAGTGTATTCTCTTTATAGATAAACACAGGTGCTTTTCTCAAGAAATCTTATAAATATGCTAACACTCCACCTAAAAGTTAAAAGAAACATGATTCTTTCACATAAAGCTTTGTGTGTTTCTTCAGGAAAACTCAGTATTATATAAAGAATCAAAATACACTCTCATTAAATATGGTGATTCTTTCAAATTACAGCATATAGGTACTAGGAGAACACACCTTATATGTCTACAATGGTTTGAACAGTTTAAGGAAGCTGTCTTCTCTTTAGAGAAAATGCATGTGTGTTTCTAAAGAAAGCTCATAAATGTGCTATCAGTGCACAGAAAAGTTAAAAGAAATGTTCTTCTTTCACAGAAATCCTCATGCACTTCTTTCAAGTAAAAGCACGATTATATTAAGAAGCCAAATACACTCTCATTAAATATGGTGATTCTTTCAAATTACAGCATATTGTTACTAGGAAAACATTCTTTATATGTCTAACAATGCTTTGAACTGTTTAAGGAAACTGACTTCTCTTTAGAGATAAATGCATGTGAGTTTCACAAGAAATCTAATAAGTGTGCTAACAGTCCATTGAAAAGTTAAGTGAAATGTGCTACTTTCACAGAAAGCTTTGTGCATTTCTTTGAGGAAAACTCACTATTCTAATAAGAAGCTAATTACAGTCTCCTTAAATGTGGTGACTCCTTCAAAGTACACCATACAGTTACTAAGAGAACACTCCTTATACGTCTAACAATTCTTTGAAAAGTTTAAGGAAACTATCTTCTCTTTAGAGATAAATGCTTGTGCATTTCTCAAGAAATCATACAAATTAGCTAGCAGTGCATTAAAAAGTTAAAGAAAATATGTGCTTCTTTCACAGAAAGCTTCAAGGTTTTCTTTGGGGTTAAAGCACGATTCTATTAAGTACCTAAATACACTCTCATTAAATGTGGTGATTCTTTTAAACCACAGCATATATTTACTAGGATACAGTTCTTATACATCTAAAAATGCTTTGAACCGTTTAAGAAAACTGTCTAATCTTTTGTGATAAATGCATGTGTGTTTCTCAAGAAATCTTATTAACGTGCTAAGATTGCATAGAAGTTAAAAGAAATGTGCTTCTTTTACAGAAAGCCTCATACATTTCTTTGAAGGAACCTCATGATTCTATTAAGAAGCTAAATACATTTTCATAAAAATGTCTGATTAGTCCAAATCACTGCATATATTTACAAGGGGAACATCTCTCATAAGTTGATGAAAGCTTTGAAAGGTTTAAGGAAACTGTCTTCTCTTTAGAGATAAATGCATGTGCTTTCTCAAGAAATCTTATAAATATGCTAACAGTGCAGAGAAAAGTTAAAAGACATGTGCTTCGTTCACAAAAAGCTTTGTGATATTCTTTGAGGAAAACTCACTATTCTATTAAGAATCTGAATACACTCTCATTAAATGATGTGAACTTTGCAATTACCACATTAAGCTTGGCCAGCAAGTGGCCCTGATCCAGTACCAGCAGATCCATCCAGAGAGGTAAGTGTGTCCCAGCCCAGCTGCCCAGATGCCCCGGGAAGGGAGTACAGGCATCCTCCAATCCCCTAAACTTTCTGGCCATTCAGCAGGGCTTCCTCCCCCATCTACTGGCTTTTCTGCTTATCCCACCCCAGCTTGCCCCCAAGCACCCCTTTCCATTTGTTGGGTCCTAGGATCCCAGAACTCACCCTGCTTTGGGGCTGAGGCTCTGGGGTAAAAGTGGTGAGTGCAAAGTTGCAGGGGTTTCTGTGTTCCACTAAGCTGGCATCTGCCATGCCCACCCTTTTGTCTGTGAGGTCCTTGGCCAGCAAATGGCCCTGACCCAGTACAAGCAGATCCATCCAGAGGGGGTCCTTAGATCCACCACAACAACCTACTTCAGGGAGGAGGGGATGGTGAGAGCCAACTCCAGTGCTGAGAGGACCTAAGAGAGAGCAGAACAAGAAAAATCCCCAAGTACACAGTTAGCCATAACAAAAATCAGACCAAGCCGCAGAGACTCTCCAGACCGCATGCAAAGGAGGAGATGGGCAGGCACCAATTCAAGAATTCCTCCAACAACCTAAAAAGCAACATGATAACACCAGGATCCAGTGAATATGCAACAGGAAGACTTGAACAACCTAACCCAGAATAAGTAGAAGAAATCGACTTCAAACATAACATTATGGAAGTGATAGAGACCATTAAAGAGGATGTGGAAAAACTCCTTTTAAAAAATGGATGAGAAGACTAACACAAAGTTATGAGAAATGAATAAAATCCCTCAAAGATAAACTAGAAAATCAATAAAAAGCAATCAAACAGGTAATGGAAACAGTTCAAGACTTGAAAACTGAAATGGAGGCAATGAAGAAAACACAAACCTAGGGATGGCTGGATATGGAAAATCTGGATAAATGAACAGGAACTACAGAGACAAGTATAACCAACAGAATACAACAGATAGAAGAAAGAATCGCAGAAGCTGAAGATATGATGGAGAAAATAAACTCATTGATCAAAGAAAATGACAAATCCAACAAATTCTCATCACAAAAGATCCCGGAAATCTGGGACACCATGAAAAGACCAAACCTAAGAATCATAGGGGTAGAAGAAGGAGAAGAATTACAGCTCAAAGGCCCAGAAAATATATTCTACAAAATTATAGAAGTAAACTTTCCCAACCTAAAGAAGGATATTCCTATGAAAGTACAAGAAGCATATAGAACACAGAATAGACTGGATAAAAGAAAAATCCCCTCACCATATAATAATCAAAACACAAAACATACAGAATAGAGAAAGAATATTAAGAGCCGCAAAGGAAAAAGGTTGAGTAACATATAAAGGTAAACCTATCAGAATTACAACTGACTTCTCTATGGAAACCATGAAAGCCAGAAGGTCTAGGATAGATGTGCTGCAGACACAAAGAGACCATGCATGCAAGCCCAGACTACTATACCCAGCAAAGCTTTCTTTCATCATTGATGGAGAAAACAAGATATTCCATAACAAAAACAAATTTAAGCAATGCATAGCCACAAACCCAGCCTTACAGAAAGTAATAAAACTAAAACCACAACTAAAGGAAGCAAACAACACCCATAATAACACAGATATCTAGCAACTCTCCACCAGCACAACTCAAAGAAGGGTTGGGAAATGTTTTTCAATCAAATGGCCCTAAGAAACAAGCGGGTGTGGCTATACTAATATCGAACAAGATCAAATTCAAACTAAAATCAATCAGAAGAGATGGAGATGGACACGTTATACTCTTAACAGGAATAATCCAACAGGATGAAGTCTCAATCCTGAATATATATGCCCCTAATATAAAAGCACCCACATATGTAAAAGAAACATTACTAGATCAAAGCACACATCAAACCCCACACACTAATAGTAGGAGATTTCAACACTCCTCTCTCACCAATGGTCAGGTCAACCAGACAGAAACTTAACAAAGAAATACAAGAACTAACAGATGTAATGAATCAAATGGATTGAATAGACAGCTATAGAGCATTCCACCTAAACAGGAAAGAATATACCTTCTTCTCAGCATCTCATGGAACCTTCTCGAAAACTGATCACATACTCAGTAACAAAGCAAACATGCACAGATACAAAAAATTTGGAGTAATCACCTGTGTCCTATCAGATCACCAGGGAGTAAAGTTGGAATTTAACAACAATTCCGTCTCCAGAAAGCCTACAAACTCATGGAAACTGAACAGTCAACTACTGAACCACTCCTGGGTAAAGGAAGAAATAAAGAAAGAAATTAAAGTCTTCCTTGAATTCAACGAAAATAAAGACACAACATACCCAAACCTATGGGACACTATGAAAGCAGTGCTAAGAAGAAAGTTCATAGTACTTAGTGCCCACATAAAGAAAATGGAGAAAGCACACATTAGTGACTTAACAGCACACCTGAAAGCTCTAGAAAAAAAGAAGCAGACTCACCAAGGAGGAGTAGAGGACTGGAAGTAATCAAACTGAGGGCTGAAATCAACAAAATAGAGACACAGTAAACAATCCAAAGAATCAATGAAACAAAGAGCTGGTTCCTTGAGAAAATCAACAAGATTGACAAACCCCTATCCAAACTAATCAAAAGGCAGAGAGAGAGAACACTCAAATTAACAAGATCAGAAATGAAAAGGAAGACACAAAAACAGACACTGAGGAAATTCAGAGAATCATTAGGTCTTACTACAAAAGCCTGTTTGCCACAAAATTGGAAGATGTAAAGGAAATGAACAGGTTTTTAGAAAAATACCATAAAACGAAATTAAATCAAGACCAGATGAAAAATTTAAATAGACCTATAAGTCTTGAGGAAATAGAAGCTGTCATCAAAAACCTCCCAACCAAAAAAAGCCCAGGAGCAGATGGTTTTAATGCAGAATTCTACCAAAACTTCCAAGAAGAGCTAATACCTATACTCCTTAATGTGTTTGACATCATAGAAACAGAAGAATCAACTCCAAACTCTTTTTATGAAGGTAACAGTTACCCTGATACTAAAACCACACAAAGACACAACCAAGAAAGAGAATTACAGATAAATCTCATTCATGAACATCGATGCAAAAATTTGCAGTAAAATACTGGCAAACCGAATCCAAGAACACATAAAAAAAAATCATCCACTATGATCAAGTAGGCTTCATCCCAGAGATGCAGGGCTGGTTCAACATATGAAAATCTATCAATGTAATCCATCATATAAATAAACTGAAAGAAAAAAACCATATGGTCATTTCATTAGATGCTGAAAAAGTATTTGACAAAATTCAATACCCCTTTATGATAAAGGTCTTGGAGAGATTAGGGATACAAGGTTCATATCTAAATATAATAAAAGCAAAATACAGCAAGCCTACAGCTAACATCAAATTAAATGGAGAGAAACTCATAGCAATTCCACTAAAATCAGGAAAAGGAAAAGACAAGGCTGACCACTCTCTCCATATCACTTCAATATAGTGCTTGAAGTTCTAGCAATAGCTATAAGACAACATAAGGAGATCAATGGGATTCGAATTGGAAAGGAAGAAGTCAAACTTTCATTATTTGCAGATGACATTATAGTGTACATAAGTGACCCCAAAAACTCTGCCAAAGAACTCCTACAGCTGATAAATACCTTCAGTGATATGGCAGGATACAAGATCAACTCAAAAAAATCAGTAGCCCTCCTATACACAAAGGATAAAGAAGCAGAGAGGCAAATAAGAGAAACACCACCATTCACGATAGCCACAAATAGCATCAAGTATCTTGGGGTAACACTAACCAAGGAAGTAAAAGATCTATTTGACAAGAACGTTAAGGCCTTAAAAAAGAAATTGAAGAGGATACCAGAAAATGGAAGGATCTCCCATGCTCCTGGATTGGTAGGATCAATATAGTAAAAATGGCAGTTCTACCAAAGGCAATCTATAGATTTAGTGCAATCCCCATCAAAATCTCAACAAAATTCTTCATAGACCTTGAGAGAACAATCACTAACTTTATATGGAAAAACAAAAAGTTCAGGATAGCCAAAACAATCCTATACAATAAAGGAAATTCCAGAGGCATCACCATCCCGGACTTCAAACTCTATTACAGAGCTACAGTAATGAAAACATCTTGGTATTAGCATAAAAACAGAGACATTGACCAATGGAATAGAATCGAAGACCCGGGTAGTAAGTCACAAACCTATGAACACCTCATATTTGACAAAGAAGCTAAAATTATACAATGGAAGCAAACAAGATGGCTGGGCAAAAGTTGGGAGCACAGGGGTAGGGGTAGGGATGCGAGTGGGGTTGGGGAAGGGGGAGAGGGGGAAGAAAAAGGGAGAAGGGATGGACTGGGGAGAGTTTGGGGGAGTGGGAGGATGGAGATGGAGGAAGGGCAGATATTGGAACAGGGAAGAAGATATGTACATTAAGGGAGCCATTCGGGTTGGCAAGAGACTTGGCTCTAGAAGGGATCCCAGGTTCCACGGGGATGTCCCCAGCTAGGTCCTTGGGAAGCAGAGGAGAGGGTGCCTAAACTGGCCTTGCCCCACTATCACATTGATGATTATCTCGAACATCACCTTAGAATCTTCATCCGGCAGTGGATGGAGATAGAGACAGAGACCCACAGCCATATCAGAGCAATGGACTGAGCTCCCAAGGTCCAGTTGAAGAGCAGAAGGAGGGAGAAGATGAGAAAGGAAGTTAGGACTTCGAGGGTCTGGTCCACCCACTGAGACAGTGTGCCTGATCTATTTGGAGCTCACCAAATCCAGCTAGACCGGGACTGAAAGAGCATGTGATCAAACCGGACTCTCTGAATGTGGCTGCCAATGGGGACAGACTGAGAAGCCATTGATAATGGCACTGGAACCTGTTTCTAATGCATGTATTGGCTTTTTAAGACCCCAGTCTATTTGGATGCACACCTTCCTAGGCCGGGATGGGGGAGGGAGGGCCTTGGACTTCCCATAGGGCAGGGTACCCTGCCCTCCTTTAAGAATGCAGGGGAAGGAAGGAGGGTTAGTGGTGGAGCGGGAGGGGGAGGGGACAAGGGGAGGAAGTGTAAATTTCTGAATGGAATAATAAAAGAAAAAAGAGAAAAATGTAAATCATACAGCTGTATCACTTATTATCATGAAATTACAAGACAGTCTAATTTCCAAAGTAGAAAGTCTAAATTCAGTAAATTAATTTTCTCCTTGTGGGAAAAAAAAAGAACCTGATTAGTCTAACTATAAGTATGACAAACATAGATGACTATTGATCTATAATTCTTAATACCATATAACTTAAAGAGTAAGACAATTAACAACTGTGCAATAAATGAGGACAATGACATCCAAATGTAAACAATGTATAAGTATCTTGATCAGAGGTAGAAATGTACACTGCAATATGGTAAATATATATATATATATCAATACATTAAAAATGTTTTAAACAGAGGCAGAAGCATGCATGTATACAATATTCAATATAATTTAACTTTGTATCTCTATACAAGAATCTATACCAATGTAATTGTCTATAAATAATAACTCACAAATACCAATCTATTATCGAATCATCCAATTTTCCGTCTTCTTTTTTTTTACAAAAAGATCCCTGAGCTTATAAAATTCCTTCCCCAACCCTCAACCATTACCAATTATAATCAACCTCTCAATGATATCCCTAACCCTGAGGACAAACTTTTCTGGGAGAGGGGATGTTTTCTTCTAGAATTACTTCCAGCTGTCATGGGGGTGACATTCATTCTATGAGATCCTGTGAAAGTAAAATGATGCTTAAGTTTCAAGATTAATGTCTGGTAAGATTGCAAATAGTCTCTGAGTATTTTGTGGAGGTCTGGACAGAACGTTGTAAAAGATGTGCACCATTTCAGCTAACCAAGTTGTAACCATCTTGTGCAGCTGGTACTCAAAACACATCTTGTAGTACTGCTATCAGTATCATGATGTCATATCAACCAGGTGGAGTTGTTGTGGGGCCCCATCTTCTTCCTGGAAACTTCAAAGATTACTGCAGAAAAATTCATTGTTCATTGTGGAAAACTTAAACATTATTTATGTAGACATATACAGACATATATATTCAATGAAAGGTATGATGAAGACAAAAATAGATATGAAGAAAAGTAGATGTTTTCTAAATTCTTTTTTCCTTCTGTCCCATATCATGGACAGAAACTCTGGGCTTTTCTCTTAACAACAGGCTTGGAATTAGAGAGGGACTGACCCAGTGTCCAACTCCAAAACCAGCTCTATATATTTATAAATATAAATACATATATATGTATATATATGTATAGATATTGAGAATATATCTGTACTTATGTAACCTATTCGGTTTTCTTGATGATCCTTTCTGGGTAGTTATTTTTCCAACTGTCAGAATTCAAACATCCAGGGTCCCTTGAATTTTTTGAAGATGAGTGTTTTCCTGCAAAGACAAGAACACAACCCTGCCCCCATCCTATTTTTTTTTCTTATCACCTGTATGGTTGCCACCATTGTGAATGAACTGTCATTTCTCCTTTTCAAGAGGTTTCTCCTCTTCAAACTGAATCTTTATTAATTTTGATGGTATCCATAATTTTTCTTCTCCTGTGGAAACAAGAGCAAAACCCCTTCCCCAATGCAGCACCTCTCCTGGCTTCCATTGTGAGGTCAGTATGTCCTTGAAATAAACCTGTTGATTTAATTCAGAAGACTTTTCCTTTATCCAATGTCTTTCTGCTGCTGTTGTTCCATTCTCATTAGCATTAAGAAAATTCAAGGTTAATAAAGCATTATGTAATCTATTTCTGGGGGCATTTTCCACACCTTTTTGTTTGTTTAACATATCCTTTATAGTTCGATTTGATCTTTCTATAACTGTAGAAATTATATAACCTGTAGGATTGTGTTGTCTACCTGTAAAATGCTGTTTTGCCTTTTGACTCTACTCAGTCCAACATGACAGAGTTATGTTTACTGTCAACTCTATGAACCATGCTCTCTGCCCCAGCTCCAGGGATGCAGTGGGTCCAATTCACCATCAATTAACCTATAGCACTGTGCTCACAAATTCCAATCAAATGCTCTGTAGATGGGTCTCCCAAAAGAGTCAGAGTCTTTCATGCCAGCATGAACCAGGCAACTACTCTAAAGAAGTCGAGCAGCCTTTGCTGCCAATGGTTAGTCAGTCCTCTCTTAAAGGAGATGCAGTGCCCCTGCTTGCAGCCAACAAACAGAGCCCATCTGAAAAAAAGAATGTGGCTACCAGGAAATTCCTTCCCAAGCCCTCTCAGGTTTTTTTGTGGATATAGTTGGTCCACATTGATGCACTATACCCAGCAATCCCTGGGGAAACATGTCACGGAAGTATCAACCCCTCTTCCATAGGTGGCCTGTGCCTCCTCTTTCCTGAAGGTCCTCCTCAGGGCCTGCCAGGCCAATTATTCTGGGACTTCCTCTTTGAAGACTGGCCTCCACAGGGCCAGGTAGGCCATGAGGAGCCAGGACAGGAATGTTGCATCTCCCTCTTCCATGGCTGGCCTCCACAGGTCCATTCAGGATGATGAACTGGGCTGTGTGCCCCTCTTACAAGGCTAGCCTCCACAGTGTCAAACAGGCCCTGAGGTGCCAAGCTGAGGAAGTTGCAGTCCCCTTTTCCACAACTGACCTCTGCAGAACCAGACAGTTCCTGGAGAGCCAGACCAGGGAGGCTGCACACCCCTCTTCCATGGCTGGCTTATGTAGGCCCAGACATGAGCTGAACAGCAAGGCCAGGGAAGGTGTGTACTTATCATCCACAGCCGGCCATGGGGAATCAGGACAGGGAACCTGTGCATCTTTCTCAAAGGATGGCCTTCACAGAGCCAGACAGGTCCTGGGAAAATAGGTCAGAGACACAATGCACCCTCTTCCATGGCTTCCCTCTGCAGATCCAGACAGGTCCTGGGAATCCAGGCTGGGTAAGCTGCACCCCAACTTCCATGTCTGGCCTCTACAGTGTAAGCTTATGTTTCTGTTGTGTCCAATCATGCAGCCCAGCTGTTCAGACTCAAAGAAATACATAGAGAATTTTAATAATATATAAACTGTTTGGCCTATTATCACAGGCTTATTATTAATGAGCTCTTATAGCCTAAATTAACCTGTAATTCTCATCTATGTTTAGCCATATGGCTTGGTACCTTTTATCAGTAAGACTTTCACACCTTACTTTCTGTGTCTAGGTGTCAGCTGCAGACTTAGCCTTTCCTCTTCCCAGAATTCTCCTAGTCTAATTGCCCCACCCATACTTCTGCCTGTCCTCTGAACAATCAGTGTTTTACTAAAACAATGCAAGTGACAAGTCTCTACAGTGTGCAAAAGCATTATAGTACAGCACTGCAGGGCCAAACACTTCCTGGGGAGCCAAGCTGGGGAAGCTGTCCTCCCTCTTCCATGACTGGCCTCCAGAGGGCAGGACAGACCCTGGAGAGCCAGACTGGGAAAGTAGCACTGCCATCCTCATCTGGCCTCCCCAGGACAGGAAAGGCCCTGGAGTTCCAGGAATGGGAAGATGCACACCCTCTTCCACAGTTGGCCTCCCTTGGGGCTGCCATGTCCTGGGGTGCCAGTCCATGGCAACTGCTCCCCCCTTCCATGGCTGTACTGTGTCCAGACTTCCAAGACTGACCTTCTCAGGGCCTGCCTGGCAAGTTAAGCTGTGCCACTATTTCTAAAATAGTATTCCCAGGGCCTGCCAGGCCAGGGAAGCTGTGTCCCCTTCTACCACAACTGGACTCTGCAGGGCCAGACTGGCCCTGGAGAGTCAGGCTAGAGAAGTTGTATGCCCCTCTTCCAGTTCTGGCTTCTTCAAGAATAGTCAGGCCTCTGGGAGCCAGATGGGAGGAAACAAAGCCTTCTCTTTGACAAATGGCCTCCACAGTCCCAGAGAAGCCCTGGGAGGCCAGGTTGGGGGAGCTGTGCCTCCCTCTTCCTTGACTGGACTCCAAAAAGCCAGAAAGGTCCTGAAGAGACAGTATAGACAAGCTGTACTGCCCTCTTCCATGAATGGCCTCTGCTGCACTGGACAAGTCCTAGGAAGTCAGACCACAGTAGCTGCACCCCCACTACTGGCTTCTGCAAGGCTGGCTATGCCCTGGGGTGCCAGGTCATGTAAGCTTCACCCACCTCTTCCACAGCTAGCCTGCACATTTCTGGTCAGGCCCTGAAGAACCAGGCCAGGAAAGCTGTGCCCCCTCCCTTTTCCAGGGCTGACCTCCGCAGCATGGGGCATGCACTTGGGAGTCATGCCTGGGAACCTGCCCCCCTCTTCCATGACAGCCATGGACAGCCTGAGTTCCAGACAAGCCATGAGGACACAGACTAGTTAAACTGTGCTCCAATATTCTACTGCTGGCATCCCCAGGAACTGGCCTTGGGGAGCAAGTCCATGGAAGCTGAACCCCTTTTTTATGGCTGGCCATGCCCTGTCTTCCACAACCTCCCCAGGGTCTGCCAGCTTGGGAAACTGTACCCCCTCTACTACCACTAGACTCCTCATGGTCTTTCAGGCCAGGGAAGTTGTGCCCCTATTGCAGGCCTGGCCTCCCTTGAGTTGGCCATGCCCTAGATTCCAGGTCATGTAAGCTGTGCCCCCTCTTCAATGGCTCGACTCTCCAGGCTGGCCATGAATGAGGAGTCAGAAAAGGGAAGCTATAACCCCATCATCCCTGGCTGACTTCAGAGCGCTTGACAGGCCCTGGGGAGCCAGATAAGCTGTGCTCCCTTCTGCTATAGTTGACCTGTGCATGGCCCGACTGGCCCTGGGGAGCTAGATTCGGGGAGATGTGGCCCCTCGTTTTCCACAACTGGCCTCTACAGTGTGGGACAGGCACTTGGGGGCCATGCCTAGGAACTTGTGACCCCTCTTCCATGGCTAACATTCTTAGGGACAGACAGGCCATGGGGATTCAGACAGGGAAACTGTGGTCCCCTCTTCTACACCTGGCCTTAATAGGGAAGGCCAGACTCTAGGGAGCTAAGTATAGGAAGCTGCATGCCCCTTTTTCACAACTGGCCTCCCCATTACAGGCCAGGTCCAAATGTGCCAGGCTGGGGAAGCTGTTCATGCTCTTTCACTGTTTGTCTCCCATTGGAGAGCCATGCCCTGGGATGCGAGGCCATGGAAGCTGGACCATCTCTTCCATTGCTAACCTATGACCCTCTTCCATGACTGGCCTACCCGGGGCATGAAAGCCTGAGGAACCTATGCCCCTTCTTCCATGGCTAGTGTAGCAAGGGTCTGCCAGGCCAGAGAAGGTGTGCCCCCTCTTCCATGACTGGCCTCCCAGGACAGGACAGGTCCTGGGGTTCCATGTTGGGCAAGCTGTGCCCCCTCCTCCATGTCTGAACCTCCCTGGCTCAGGCAGGTCCTAAGAAGCCTGGCCAGGGAAATTGTGCCCCCTTGTTCCATGGCTGGCCTTCTTAGGGCTGAACAATCCTTTAGGAGTGCAAAGAAAGATGTGCTCCTTTTTGTCATGGATGGACTCCACAGGTCATGTCAGACCAGAGAGCCAGGTAGGGGGAAATACTCCCCCTCTTCCATGGCTGGCGTCCAGGACAGGCTAGGCAATGGGAGCCAGGCTGGGTAAGCTGTGCTACCTCTTCCATGACTGGCCTCTTTTATAAGACTATTCTCTCCAGGGCCTGCCAGGCCATGGAATGTGTGCCCCCAACTTCATGGTTGGGTTCTGTAGGCTTAGTTAATCCATGGGGAGCCAGGTCAGGGGAAGTTGCACTCCCCTCTTCCACAGCTGGCCTTCCAGGACTGGACAGGTCGGAGGGGGGAGACCAGGTACTCTGTGCCCCCTCATCTATGGCAGGCCTCTGTATGGGATGACAGACCTGGAAAGTCATCCTTGGAACACTGCATGCCGCTCTTCCATGACTGACCTACACAGTGCCACACAGGTCCTGAGGAGGCAGGCCTGGGTAGCTGCACCCACCTCTTCCACATATGGTTATATCAGGTCCTGGAAGCCCATAAAAACTGTCCCCCTCTTTCACAAGGCAGGCTAGAGAAGAGGTGCCAGGGTATATAAGATTCAACCCTCTTCCACCACTGTCCTACCCATGGGAGATCATGCCCTGGGGAGTCACTCCAGGCAAGCACCCAAAGCACCCACTCTTCCATGGTTGGCCACTCCTGGTGCAACAATTCCCTGGGGAGCTTGACCAGGAAAGCCGTGTCCCTGTCTTCCATGGATAGCCTCCACAGGGCCACACAGGCCCTGAGGAGGCAGGCCAGGGAAGCTGCACATGCCTCTTCCATGGCTGGCCTCCACAGGCCTGAACAAACCTGGAAAGCCAGGTTGTGTGCTCTGTATGCCCCTCTTCCATGACTTGCCTCCCCAAGGCCTGTCAGCCTGGTGATGCTGTGGCCACTCTTCCATGGCTAGCCTACCCAGGGTCTGCCAGGCAGAGGAAGTTGAACCCACCTCTCCCACTGCTGGCATCTGCAGGGATGGTCAGGTCCTGGTGAGCCAGGTCAGTGATTTCCACTCCCGTCTTCCACAACTGGCCTCTGCAGGGCTGGACAGGCCTGGGAGGCCAGGCCAGGGATGAGGATCCCCACTTATTCATGAATGGTCTCTGCAGTGACAGAGAGTTTCTGGAAATCCAGGTCAGGGTATCTGTGGCCCCCCTCTTCTAAGGCTGGCCTCCGTAGGGCCAAGCAGGCCCTGGGGATTGTGGACAGGTGAAAGTGCCCACCCTTCAACGGTTGGCTTCCACCAAGTGGCAGAGGCCAGGCCAGGAAAGCTGTGCCCCACCACTTCCACAGCTGGACTGCACAGGACCAGATAAGCCCTGGGGAGCCAGGCAGGGGAAGCTGTTTCCTTCTCATTCATGGCTGGCATCTGCAGGGCCAGACAGGCTTGTAAAGACAGGCTAGAAATGCTACACATCCCACTTCAACAGGTGGCCTTGGCAGGTATGCAAGACCCAGGAAGCGGTGTCTCCTCTTACACAACTAGCCTCCCCAGGGATTGCAAGGCCAGGGAACCTGTGACCAACCCCTCTTCAACAACTAACCTCCTGGGACAGGAAAGACCCTGGGGAACCAGGTCACAATAACTGCAATCCCCTCTTACATTCCTGACCTCACCAGGACTGACCATGCCCTAGAGTGCCATCCAAGTAAGTTGTGACCCCTCTTCCATGACTGGCATCTGCAGGACGAGCCATGCCATGGGATCCAGGCCAGGGATGCTGTATTCCCCTCTTCTATGGCTGGCCCATACTCCCTCTCTCACTACTGGCACCCCAAGGGCCAGAAAGACCAGAGAATCTGTGTCCCATCTTCCATGGATAGCCTCCCTAAGGACTGCCAGGTTAGGGACCCTGTGGCTCTCTTCAACGGTTGACCTTTCAGGACAGGACAGACCTCAGGGAGCCAAGCCAGATAAGCTATGCCACACTCTACAATGACTGGCTTCCCCAGAACATGGCAGGCCCTGGAGAGTCATACCAGGGAAACTGCACCCTTGTCTTCCATGGCTGGCCTCAATAAGGCTGACCACATCCTGGGATGCCAGGCCATATGATCTGTGACCTCTGTTCCTCAGCTGGCCTTCTCAGGACTTGCAAAGGCCAGAGAAGCTGCACTGCACTCTACCCCAGGTGGCCTACATAAGGCCAGAGAGGCCCAGGGGAGCCAGGACAGGAATGCTGCATTCCCCTTTATACAAATGACTTCCACAGCAAACCACAGGCCCTGGAGAGCCACAGCAGAGGAGTTGTACCCTGCCTTTCCATAGCTGGACTCTGCAGGGCTGGTCAGGCCTTGAGAAGCCACACTGGGAAAGCTGTTCCCTCTTTTTTATGGCTGGCTACTGCAGGCCTGAACAGTCCTTGAAGCCATGCCAGTAAGTTGCATCCCTCTAATTCCATGGCTGGCCTCCCCAGGACAAGATATGCCCTGGGGATCCAGGCCATGGAAACTGCAACCCACTCTACTGTGACTGCCCTTTGCAGGGTAAGAGACAAATTGTGTGCCTGGCCAGGGAAGCTCCCCTCTTCCACAGCTGACCTCTGCACAGCCTGGCAGGCCCTTGTGAGTAATGCCAGAGAATCTGCTCCCTTCCACTGCTGGAAAACAAAGGACTGGACAGGCCCTGGGAAGCGAGCCTATAAAACCTATAACCCCTCTCCAATGGATGACCTCTGCAAGGCCAGACAGACCCTGGGAAGCCAGGCTGGGGAAGCTGCACTCCCCTCTTTGACAGCATGCATCTGCAGGTATGGACAGGAATGGGGAGTCAGTCGAGGAAGCTGCACTTCCCCTTCCAAAACTCAGGCCCTGAGGATCCAGGTAGGGGTAATTTTGGACCCTCTTCCAGGACTGTCCTTCATGGGACCTGACAGTCCCTGGAGAGTCAGGCCAGGGAAGACTTCACCCCTCTTTCATGCACTGCCATATAGGCCCAGGGAAGCCAGGTGAGGATAGCTGCACCCCCCTTTTCCACATCTGGCCTCACCAGGGCCTGAAAACCCATGGAAGCTGTGCCCTCTCTTCAACAGCTATCCTCCCCAGAGCCTGACAGCTCAGAGAAGATGTGTCCCATCTTCCACAGAGAACACACCAGAGCCAACCAACTCTGTGATTCCAAGCCATCAAAGCTGCTACCATCTCTCTTCTACAGCTGACTTCTGCAGGGATGTTAATACCCTGGGGGTTCAGGCAAGGGAGCCTGCTCCTCCTCTCCCATGGTCGGCCTCTGGGGAGCCGAGTGGGGGAAACTGCACTACCCTCTTCCATGGATGACCTCCCCAGGACAGAACAGGCCCTGGGGAACCAGGCCAGGGAAGCCGTGCCCCCTTACATAACTTGCCTCCCCAGGGCCAGCCATGCCCTGGGGTGCTAGACCTGGGAAGCAGCACACCACTCTACCCTAGGTAGCTGTCCCAGGGCTGGTCATACACTGGGGAGCTAGGATTCAAAAGCTGCCCCCCTTCCATAGATGACCTACACAGGGCTGGATAGACCTTGGGGAGCTAGACCAGGGACACTGCATTCCCCTCTTTCATAGTTGGCTTCTGCAGGGTCAGGCAGGTTCTGGGGAGCCCAGCCAGAGAAGCTGTGCCACCCCCTTCCACAGCTGGCCTTTGCATGTCCCAAAAGGCCCTTGGTAGGTAGTCTGGGGAAGATGCATCCTGCTTTTCAATGGCAGGTCTCCAGAATACCTGTTAGGCCCTGAGGAGCTAAGCCAGGGAAGATGCATTCCTATTATTTATGGCTAGCTTTTGCAGTACAGGAAAGGCCATGGAAAGCCAGACCAGGTAAGTTCTGCCCCTTCTTCCACAGCTTGCTAACATAGGCCTAGACATTCCCTGAAGCCATGCAGAGGAATCTGTGCATCCCCCATTTCAATGGCTGGCTTCCCTTGGACAGGCTAAGCCCTGAAGTGCCAGCCCAGGGATCCTGAGCCATCAGTTCCATAACTGGCCTATTCCCACTCTTCATGACTGGCCTCCCCAGAGCTTGTCAAGTCAAGGAAATTATGCACCTCCTCTTCCATGACTGGCCTCTGCAGAGCAGGACATATTGTGTTGAGGCAGGCCAGGGAAGTTGCACTCCCCTCTTCCATGGTTGTCCTCTGCAGGACCAAGAGGAATGGGGAGCTGGCAGGGGAAGCTGTGCCCCCCACTTCCATGTGTGGCCTTCACAGGTGAGTTCAGAAATGGTGAGTCTGGCCAGGGGATCTGTGCTCCCCTATTCCATTAATGGCATAACCAGTACCATATAGGTCGTGGGGGGCTAGATCAGTGGAGTTGAGCCCCCCCAATTCCATGACTGGCCTCACCTAGCCCTGCAAGCCAGTGAAAGCTGTGCCTCCATCTTCCACAGCTGCCCTCCACAGGGTCAGCAGGCCCTGGGGAGTTAGGTGGAGGAAGCTGGGCTACCCTCTTCCATGGATTGCCTCCAAAGGGCTAGACAGGCCCTGGGGATCCAGGCTGGGCAATCTGCACCACTTTCTTCAGCAGCTGGCCTCCACAGGCTCAGACAGGCCCTGCAGAACCAGATGGTGAAGCTGAGTCCCCTCCTCTATAGCTGACCTGTGGCCCCTCTTCCACAATTTGCCTCTCCCGGACCTTCCAGTCCAGTAAAGATGTGACCACTATACCATGGATAGCCACTCTAGGAACTGCCAGTTTGGTAAAGGTGTGCCCACCTTTTCTATGTCTGACCTCCACAGAGCCAGTAAGGCCCTGGTAAGGAAGGCTAGTGAAGTTGCAGTTCCCCTTACATGGCTAGCCTCTGCAGGGCCAGACTGGCCTGGGGGGGGGCAGGCAGGGGACAATGAGCCTCCCTCATCCATAGCTGACCTCTGCAGGAAGAGACACTTGGGAATCAGTCTGGGGAAGCTATACCCCACTCTTCCAAGGCTGGCCTTCATCTCAGGCAGCAGTCTTGAATCTGTTCTGGATATACGACTCAGATATCTGGGCCATCTGTTCCTATTGGAGATTTCTCAGGTGGTCTTCCTTGATCAAACCTGATTTTTCTTAACTCGGAATGAATCCACAGCCTCTCATTTTCTGTGGAAACAAAAACAAAACCTCTTCTCCAAAGTAACATATCTTTTGGCTTCAATTTTGAAGTTAAGGTATTTTCAAAATACCTATCTTGGATTAATTCAGCAGCATTTATAAACAAATATCTTTTTAGCAGCTGTTGCTCCTTCCTCAGCATTCAAACAATTCAAAGAGAACATAATAACATACAGTATTCAGACTCTCTGTGTATTTTTCTTCTTTACATTGCTTTTCTTAACCTATATTTCTTTTAATTTTTACTTTTAATTTTTTGGCTTTTTGAGACAGGTTCTCTGTGTATCTTTGGCTGCCCTGGAACTCTCTCTGTAGACCAGGCTGTCCTTGAACTCACAGAGATCTGCCTGTCTCTGCCTCCCAAGTGCTGGGATTAAAGGCATGTGCCACTATGCCTTGAGCTCACAGAGGTCTGCCTCTGCCTCCCCAACTTTAGGATTAAATGTGTGTGCCACCACACCCAACTACTCTCTCTCTCTCTCTCTCTCTCTCTTTAATTTTAAGGGCTTTAACCTTTTTCTTTTCTCTCCCAAGCTTGCATATATTTTTAAACACAGTAAACCATTTAGAGGGGTTTTTCGTCTTTGAATATATCTTTACTGTATATCTCTCTCTCTTTTTATGACCACATGAGTCTTTAATTTGCTAAGCAATATGGAGAGGATTAAAGCCATTGCTTTGATGCCTGGATCTAGCCCATTTCTTAGCTTTCTGAGATTTCAGCCTCATGGCGGAGGTACCGGCTGTAGCCATGTTTATTGCCATAACTCTATGGTATTTCAAGGTCCCTGCCAGCAAGCAAGCTACAGTAGTCTGCTCACAAACCACACTCAAATGCTCCGTAGTCCAACCACCTGCCTGAAAGAGTCAGAGTTTGCAGGACAACCCAGAAAGCTGGCATTTTAAAACAGCACAGCTTTTTTCCTGCTATGGCTGAAAACCAAAAATCATTCAGTCAGCTTTTCATCAATATCATCTAAGTGTTTTGTGGCAGGACTTCTTAAAAGAGCTGCAAGGCTTTGCAGCTAAAGCTGAGTCAGGAAGACTCTCTTAAATGAGAGCACTTGCCTCTAGCAAGCAGAGCCCACCTGAGAAAGTGCTGCTATCAATAAGCTGTGCTTTACTCTATTATTTTATGTCTAGAATTACTTCCTGAGCTCTTTCAGGCTTTATGTGGATGCAGTGGTCCACACGTTGGGCACCATCTGTTGTCTGAGGTTTCTGTCCTGCCCGGTCCCTGTAATCATTAGGTCCCAAAGAATCACATGGAGGTCTACATTAACTATAAACTGATTGGCCCATTACTCAGGCTTCTTATTAACTCTTATAACTTCTATTAGCCCATTATTCTTGTCTATGTTAGCCACATCGCTCAGTACCTTTTTCAGCAAGGCGGTCACATCTTGCTTCTTCTGTGGCTGGGCAAGGACTGCAGAGGAAAGGGCTTCCTTCTTCCCAGATTTCTCCTGTTCTCATTGACCTGCCTCTACTTCCTGTCTGGTTGTCCTGCCCATATTTCCTGCCTGGCTACTGGCCAATCAGCATTTATTTAAAATATAATTGACAGAATACAGACCATAATCCTATACCACCCCTCTTCCATGACTGGCCACCACAGGACCAGAGAGTGCCTATATAGCCATGCTGGGGAAGATGTGCCCCACTTTTCCATGGCTGACCTGTGCCCCCTATTACATGACAGGCTTCCCTAGGACCTGCCAGCCTGGTAAACCTGTGCCCACTCTTCTACCACTAGCATTGTAGGGCCTGCCAAGCTGGGGAAGCTGTTCCCTCTCTTCAACTCCTTGCCTCCTCAGGGCTGGTCAAACCCCATGGAAGCGTGATGGGGAAGCTGAACCCACTTTTACATGTCTACCCTCCCCAGTGCATGCCTCACAGAGGAAGGTATGCCCACCTTTTTCATGGCTAGACTCCACTGGGCCAGTCAGGCCCTTGGGAGTCAGGCTGGGGAAGTTGCACTCCCCTCTTCCATGTCTGGCCTCTGCAGGGCTGGACAGGCCTGAGGGGACAGGCTAGGGACATTGATACCCCCCCTCATTCACAGCTGGCCTCTGCAGGGACAGATAGGCACTGGGGTGCCAGGACAGATAAACACCCCTGAGCTAGTCACACCTTGGGGAACAAGGCCTTGGAAGCTGTGTCCCAACTCCCATGGCTGGCCAGAGCCCCCTCTTCTATGACTAGCCTCCCTAGGCCTGAAAGTCTGTTGAAGCTGCATCTCCCTTTCCATAAATGGCTGCTTAAGGCCTTTCAAGCCAGGAAAGGTACAGGGCCAGACAGGCCCTGGGGAGCCAGACCAGGTAGGTTGCTGTATTACCCTCTTCCATGGCTAACCTCTACATGTTCTGAGAAGACCTGGGAAGCCAGGCTCCAGAAGCTGCTCCTCCTTCCACCCATGATTTCCACTGGGCCAGTGAGGTCCTGGGAAATCAGGCCCGGGACTCTGTGCCCTCTATTCAACAGCTGGCTTCCCCGGGAATAGAAGGGCCTGGAGAGCCAGACCAGGAAAGCCTTAAGCTGTGACTTCCCTCTTCCACAGCTAGACACTGCATGTCTGGAGAGCCCCTGGGGAGCCATAGCACTGAAGCTGCCACACCCTCCTCCACAGCTGGCCTCCCCAGGACAGGACAGGCCCTGTGGTGCCAGGCCAGGGAAGCTGCATCCCCTTTTCCATGGCTGGTCTCCCCTAGACCAGACATTACCTGCAGTTCCAAGCTGTGAAAGATGCATCTCCTCTTCCATGATTGATGTCACCAGGGCTGGGCATCCCCTTTGGTGCTAGGCTACATAAGCTATAAACCCCCTTCCACGAATGGCCTCCCCAGGCCCAGTCATGTCCTAGGGAGCCAGACTTGGGAAGCTGTGCTCCTCTCTTCCATGGCTGGCCTACAGAGGGCCAGACAGGCCTAGGGTTCCAGGGCAGGGAAACTGGGCCACCTCATCCACAGCTGGCCTCCCCAGGGACAGACAGGTCCTATGGATGCATCCCAGAGAACCTGGGTTCCCCATTCCAGAGCTTGCCTCTGCAGGGGTGGACAAGCCCTATGGAACCAAGCCAGGAATGCTGCTACCCCCTATTCCATGGATGGCATATGCAGTGCTAGACATGCCATGGGGAACCTTTCCTCCTCAGGGGTGGTCTTCCCCTATGGACACAAGATGGGGAGACTGAGTCCATTCTTCCATGGCTGCCCTCTCTAGGGGATGCCTTGTGGGGAAGTTGCACCCACCTCTCCCATGCCTGGTCTCTATGGGGCCAGACAGGCCTGGGGGTACAGGCCAGGGACATTGAACACCCTCATCCACAGCTGGCCTCTGCAGGGACAGATAGGCCCTGGGGTGCCAGGCTGGGTAAAATGTAGCCCCTCTTCATGCCTGTCATCCCCTGGGCTGGCCATTGGAAGCTGTGGTACAAGACCTTAGAAGCTGTGCCCCCACTTCCATGGGTGGGCAGAGCCCCTTCTTCCATGACTGACCTACCCAGGGCCTGCAGCCCCTCTTCCAGAAACAGCTCCCTCAGTGTGTTCTAAATCAGGAAAAGTACACCCTCTCATCTGGTACTGGCTTACTCAAGACAGGACAGGCCCTGGAGAGCCAGGTCAGGCTGTACACCTCTCCTCCATGTTTGGTGTAACCAGGGCTGGCCAAGTCCTGGGGAACCAGGTTAGAGAACCTGTGACCCCTCTTCAATAGTTACCCTCCACAGGGCCACACAGGCCCTGGGGAGTCAGGCTGGGGAAGATGGAATCCTCTTCCACTGCTAGCTTCCCCTGGGATGGCCATGCCCTGGGATGCCAGGCCATAGAAGCTGCACCCACTCTTCCACTGCTGACCTGTATTTCCTCTTCCATGACTGGTATCCCCTGAGCCTGCAAGGCTGGGAAAGCTGCACCCCCTATCTTCCATGGCTAGCCTCTCCTGGACCCGACAGGCCAGGGAAACTGTACCCTGGTGTGGGAGGTTCTTCTGTATATGTGTAGCTTTTATTAGTTAACGAACCTTGGCCTGTTGATAGGGCAGAGTAGAACTAGGTGGGGAAACTATACTGAATACTGTAAAAAAGAAGGTGTAGTCAAGAGAAGCCATGTAGCCCCGCTGGAGACGGATGCCAGAACTTCACCCAAAAGCCACAGCCTCATGGTGATACACAGATTAATGGAGATGGGTTAACTTAAGATATAGTTAGCCAGAAATATGCTTAAGCTATTGGCCAAACAGTATTGCAAATGATATGGTTTCTGTGTGATTATTTTGGGACTGAGCAGCTGGAAACAAACAAGCGACAGCCTACAACAAACTGACCCTCCACCATGTGCTAGCTAAATCCATATACAAACTGAGAGGGCTTGGAAAGGAATGCTAGACACTAAAAAACCAAATTTTGGTGCATTTTTTATTCCAAATGGGCTTTGTTTGCTGGCAGCATGCTGCAGCTCCTTTAAGAAGGATCTTACTGATTCAGTGGTAGCAGATAAAAAGCCATGCAGTTTTGAAATGGTGGCTTCCTGGGCTATGCTGCCTACACGAACTCTGGCTGTTTCTGGAGGTCCAGCTATGAAGCATTTAAATGGGGCTTGTGAGCACAGTGCTACAACTTGCTTAATGGCAACACAGACCTGCTGCAACCCGACCATGGATCTGGGATGGAGGAAATGGCTCTTAGAGGCAACGAATGGACCTCCTCCAACATTTTGGACTGGGCAGAACCAAAAGGCAAAGCCACCTTATTATTAGCCAAGCTGTTTAACATTTTCAGAAGCAGTTCTGGTCAGTAAAAAATTACAGATACACAATAGGACAGATTCAGACATAAAAAATCTCTAAATGGGTCACAGAGTTGCATAAATGTATGTAGACAGTTATAAAAAGAAGTAAATGGTTTTTAAAAATTAAAACAAAGTCTTAAAGAAACAAAGTACTGAGAGTCAGATTATAGGAATAAAGAAAAATAAGCCATGTAAAGATGGAATATACACAGAGAGTCCAGATTATGTATATTAACGTGTTTCCTTTGAATTTTTTGACCGTGAAGGAGCTAAGTACACAGAGACATTTAATTGTATGGACTGCTAAGTTAAACTAACATAAAGGTATCTTGACTTCAAAATTTGGGTCTAAGGATATGTAGCTTTGAAAAAGAGGCTCTTTGTTTCCACAGAGGATGAGAACTTATGAAATCCTGCCAAACTAATGTGGTTTGATGGAACAAGACACCCTGAAAGGTCACTGTGAACACCCCCCAAAAATTAATTTGCCCAACAAAAAGCAGGAAGCAGTTTGGAGAGAACTATGCCCAAATTCCCTAAATGATTGTTTATAAATGTTTGTTTACATTTAAAGGGGAATATGCTATAGATATGCTACAGAGATTTGCATTGGCATGGATATTGGCTTATTGATACAAATTTTAGGTCAATTGTGTTATATGTATACTTTTGTTCTTGATAAAGATATTGTGTTTTATGCAGATCATTTAAAAATGTAATGTATAATTAAGAAATATAGATTAATAGAAAATCATCTATAATAGCCAAGCTTGTAGCCATGTTAGGTTTTCTAGATATAGAGAGGTATATTTCAGTTAGATAGGTATTTTTCAAATCTTTCAGAAAACTTCAGAATATGGCATTTAAAATGTTTAAGAACTTAGGACTTTTCATGACAGTGAGACAAATCTGCTCCTGGTAGCACCAATTACTTCAGGAGGAAGATGGGCATCAAAGAGGCTCCTTGTGGAGTTTGCTAGCCATTTTGGCAGGAAACTGCCCTTGCCTGAACTGCTTGAAGGTATGCTGTATGAACTGGACATGCAGAACCCACAGAAAACTGACTGTTGAATTTGCCTAGAGGGGAGATGGTCCTTTGGGGTTCCTGTTTCATGAAAGACTGCCAGACATTCTGTAGGATACAGAAGAAAGCAACTGATGGACTTTGCCATTACAAGTGACTGACAAGCTGCCAATATAGGTGGAACTGTCTTTGAAATTTCCTGCTTCATGGAAAAGTCTGCCAGATACTTTGGGCCTCTAGACTGAAGATGGATGCACCAAAGGTACAGAAAAACTTTGGGTGACTGTCCAGGCAACAAGATGTCTCTATCAATTCTAGAGTTTTGAAAGTTGCTTACAATGTACTTCCTGATTACTTAGGTAATATTATATCCTTCTGGAGTCTTTGATGGAGTTGAAGAATAGATAGTTATAATTATAGTTTTCTTTAATTATGATAAAAGATAAAGTAAATATAAATATTGTAAATATAATTCTTGCTCGATACCTGTTCTGTTATATGCAATTTTACTATGTTAAAGTTAAAACCTTCCTTTTTATTTAAACAGAAAAGGGGAAATGGCTTGGGAGGTTATTCTGTATATCTGTTGCTTTTGTTGGTTAATGAATAAAGAAACTACCTTGGCCCGTGATAGGGCGGAGTAGAACTAGGCGGGGAAACTAAACTGAATGCTGGGAGAAAGAAGGCAGAGTCAAGAGAGGCCCTCTAGCGCCACAGGAGACAGACACAGGAACTTTACCCAGTAAACCACAGCCTCATGGCGATACACAGATTAATGGAGACGGGTTAACTTAAGATATGAGTTAGCCAGAAATACGCTTAAGCTATTGGCCAAACAGTATTGCAAATAATATGGTTTCTGTGTGGTTATTTTGGGGCTGAGCAGCTGGGAACAAGCAAGTGGCCTTTTTCAACTGCTTGTCTCCTAAGACAGAACAGGCCCTGGGGATCAGGCAGGTGACTCAGCAATGACAGGCCATGGTGAGGCTCGTTAGGGAAGCTGTACCCACCACTTGAATGCCTGGCTTCTGCAGGACTTGACATGCCTGGGGTAGCCAAGCTGTGGCAGTTGTGCCCCCTTCCACGACTGACCATTCTAAGGATTCACAGCCCCTAAAGAGCCAGTCTGGGAAAGCATCACCCCTTTCTTCCACCTCTGCCTCCCCAGGGTGAGTCTGGTCCTGAGGTACCAAACCAGGTATGCTCCTGTGCCAGGCTGTGAAAGCTGTGCCTTCTTTCTCATGACTGGCCTGAGCCTCCTCTTCCAATACTGGCATCCCCAATCCTGAAAGCTCATGGATGCTGCACACCCTCTTCTACCACTAGCCTCTCCCAGGACTGCCAAGCTGTGGAAGGTGCACCCCCTACTTCAGCAGATGGCCTCACTAAGACCAGATGGGCCCTGAGGAGCCAGACCAGGGAAGCTGTGCCATCCTTTTTCATGGCTAACCTCCCCAGGGCCAGCCACGTGCAGGGAGCCAGGCAGGGGACTCAGTGTTGTCACTTCCATGACTGGCCTACACAGGGCTGGACAGGACCTGGTGAGGCCGACCAGGGAAATTGGGCCCCCTTCATCAACACCTGGATTCTGTGGGGTTTGGCAGAACCTGGGTAACCAAACTGGGAGTTGTGCTCTCTTCCACAACTGACCTTTGTAAGGATGGACAGTCCCTAGAGAGTCAGACTGGGAAAGCATCTCCTGCTTCTTCTATAGCTGACTCTCCAGGGTGAGGCAGGTCTTGGGATGTCAGCCTGGGTATGCTGTGTCCCCTCTTCATGACTGATGAGCCTTGGGATGGACATGCCTAGGGTGCAAGGCCATGAAAGCTGTGCCTTCTCTTCCATGATTGACCTGAGTCCCCTCTTCCATTACTGGCCTCCCCATTCCTGCAAGTCTGTGGATGCTGTACCCCCTCTTCGACTGCTAGCCTCCCTCGGGACTGCCAAGCTGTGGATGCTGTTCCCCTACTTCAGTGGATGGCCTAGCAAAACAGGACAGGCAGAGTAAGATATGCGCCCCTCTACCATAACTGGCCTCAACAGGACTGTCCAAGTCCTGGGGTGCCAGACCATGTAAGCTGCATTCCACTCTTCCACGGCTGGCAACCCATGGCCAGACAGTTCCTGGGGAGCCAGGCCAGGGAACCCGTGCCCACATTTTGATAGCTGGCCTCCATATTGCAGCACTAACGCTGGGGAACCAGGCCAAGGATGAAGCACCCCCCATCCACAACTGGCATCCACAGGGCTGGAGAGGCCCTGGGAAGCCAGGTTGGTAAACTTGTGAACACACGTCCATGGCTGGCTTCCTCTGAGTCAGCCATGCCCTGGGGTGCCAGGCCATTAAAGCTGTGCCCCCTTTTTTATGGCTGTCCTCTTCCACAACTGGCATCCTCAGAGTCTACAAGACCAGGGAAGCTGTGCCACCTTATTCCATTGCTAGCCTTCCCAGGACATGACAGGCCCTGGGGAGACAGACTGGGACAGCCGTCCTCCACTGATCCATGGTTTATTTCAAAAATGCTGGTCAGGCCATGTATGCTGCAATCCCTTTTCCATGATTGGCCTCCCAGGGTTGGCCATGCCCAGGGGAGCTAGGCTGGGGAAGTTGTACCCCCATTGTCCATTAATAGCAGGGCCAGACAGGCCTGGGGAACCAGGTCAAGGATGCTTTACTCCCATCTTCTACACCTTCCTCCCCAGGGCCAGACAGCCCTGGTGATCTAGACTGGGTTGCTATACTACCCTATTCTATGACTAGCCTCCACATGGCCCAAGAGGTCCTGGGAAGCCAGGCTGTAGAAGTTGTCCCTACCTCTCCTGCCCCTGATATCTGCTGGGTCAGGGAGTTCCTGGGGAGCCAGCCCAGGACTCTGTGTTCCCATTCCACATCTAGCCTTCACAGGGATGTAAGGCCTTGGGAAGCCAGGCCAGGGAAACTGCCAGTACCTCTTCCATAGCTGAAACTGAAAGCTGCAACCTCCTTTTTCACATCTGGCCTCCCCAGGGCAGGACCCTGTGATGCAAAGCCAGGGAAGATGTGCCTCCTCTTCTATGGCTGACCTTCCCTGGGACAGCCATTCCCTGTGGTGCCAGGCTGTGAAAGATGCATCCCCTCTTCCATGGCTGACCTCACCAGAGACAGCCATGTCATTTGGTGACAGGCCATGTAAATTGTAAACCCCCTTCCACAAATGGCTTCCCTAGGCCCAGACATGTCCTAGGGAGCCAGGCTGGGGAAGCTGTGCTCTCCTCTTCCATGTCTGGCATATACAAGGCCAGTCAGGCCTGGGGCTCCAGAAAAGGGACACTGAGCAACCTCATCCAAGCCTGGCTTCCCCAAGGATGGAAAGGCCCTGGGAATTGATGTCAGAGAAGCCAGCCCACCCTCTTTTACAGCTGGCCTCTGCAGAGCTGCACAGGCCCTGGAGAGCCAGGCCAGGAATGCTAAATCCCTGTCTTTCATGGCCTCTCTCACCAGGGCCTGCAAGCCTGTAGAAACTGGGTCTCCTCTTCCATAGCAAGCCTGTCCAGGGCCTGGAAGACTGGGGGAGGTGTGTCCGATCTTCCATGGCAGGAGACACCAGAGCTGGACAAGCCTTGGTGTGATAGGCCATACAAGCTGTGTCCCTTTCTTCCATGGCTTGACTCCCCTGGGCTGACCATGCCCTAGGGTGGCAGAATGTGTAAGCTGTGCCCACTTTTCCATGGCAGAACTGTCCCCACTCTTCCATAACTGGCTTCCCCATGGCTTGAAAGTTCAGTAAATCTGCACCCATTCTTCCATGGAGAGCTTCCCCAGGGTTGACCAGGCCAGAAATTCTTTGCCTCCTCTTCAAGGGCTGGCCTCTCCTGGACAGGACAATCCCTAGGGAGCCAGACTGGGGAAACCAAGTTCCCTTCATCCACAGCTAGATTCCACAGGGCTGTAATAACCTGGAGAGCCAGGCCAGGGAAGCTACACACTCCTCTTCCATAGCTGACCTCCCCAGGACTAACCATGGGCTGTGAAGACAGGCTGGAAAAGCTGTGTCCCCTCTCACATGATTGGCCTCTCCAGGGCCGACAATGCTCTGGGGATCCAGGTGTGGGATGCTTTGTCCCCAAACCCCAGGTGGTTTCCCCAGGGTCAGATTGCACTGGGGAGTCAGGTTACAGAAGCTTCACCCCTATTCTTCCACTACTGGGCTTCACAGAGCTGGACAGGGGAGCCAGGCTGAGGATGCTGTGCTCACTTCTTGCACAGCTGGCATCTGTAGGGTCAGACAGGGCCTGGAGGAACTATGCAGGGAAGCTATGTCCACTTTCTCAACTGTCCTCTGCATGAACATACAGGCCTGAGAAGCCAGACCAGCAAATCTGTGCTCTCTCTTCCATGGCTGGCCTCCTCAGGATAGGCCAGGCTCTGGGGAGCCAGGCAGAGGAAGCTGCACCCTTCTTCCATGTCTGGCCTCCCCAGAGCTGATCATGCACTGTGGAGCCAGGTTGGGGAAGCTGTGCACCCCTCTTCCATGGCTGGCCTCCCCAGGGCTGACATGCCCTATGGAGGCAGGTCAGGGAAGCTGCACCTCCCTATCCCCTGGCTGGCCTCCCCAGGGCTCAGTGTGCACTAGGGATCCAGGCTAGGTAAGCTGAGCACCCCCTTATCCATGGCTGGGCTGCACAGTGCTGAGCAGGCCCTCAGGAGCCAGTTCAAGGATGCTGGGATCCCCTCTTCCACAGTTGGTTTCTACAGGTCTAATGTGGCCAGCACCCAGCCTTCTCTGGTTCCCCCCAAAGACGACACCCATGGATAAGCAGCAGGAAGAAGCCTTGAGAATCTGCCAACCCAATTCCTTTAACCTGTGGCGTCTAATCTCCTGTGGGAATGTAATGTTCTGTCTCCTTAAGAGACAAGCCACGCCCACTCCCAGCTTCCAGCCTTAGCTCTCTCTCTCTCTCTGTGTCCCCTCTCAGAGAGGCAGCCTCTCTCCCCCTCTCTCTTTCTCTCTCTCTCTCTCCTTCCCTCTTCTCCCTTTTTTCCTTCCCCTCAATAACCCACCTAATAAATGTTCAACTTTACTCTGCATAGTGTATCTGTCTCTCTCTCACCCGCCCGCCATGCCGTGTGGTCTCATGCTCCTGCCCTGCCCAGAACTGGCAGCTTTGGGACCCACTGCCCCCTGCCTGCCAGGGAACTTGCAGCAAAAGCATTACAATTAGTGCCTGCTCTTCCTCAGACAGACTCCCAAGGACAGAAAGTTCTCTAGAATGCCAAGCCAGGAAAGCTGTGGCACCCTCTTCCATGGATGACCTACACAGGACCAGACAGGCCTTGGGGAGCCAGCCAATGGAAGCTGCATCCCCATGTTCATTGCTGGACTCTGCCAGATTGGACAGGCTCTGGGGAGCCAGGCCAGGGATGCTGCACTCCTCTGTTCCACGGCTGGTCTCTGCAGGGCTAGGAATGTCCTTGGGGAACCAGGCCCAGGAATCTGCACCTGCTTCTGCCAAGGCTGAATTGGAACTGTAGAACCAGGCCAGGTAGGTAAGTCACTTTTTGCCATGGCTGGCCACCACAAAGTCCTTAGGAGCATGTAGGAGAAATTGTGCCCACCTCTTCCACAGCTGGCCACTCCAGGACAAGACAGGTCATTGGATGCCAAGTCACAGAATCTACACACCCCTCTTCCATGGCTGTCATCCATTGGGCCAGCAATGTCCTAGGGTGCAAAGCCTAGGAAGCTGTGTCTTTTCTTTCATGGCTGATCTGAGCCCCTCTTCCACTACTGGCCTCCCCAGGACCTGCAAGCCCATGGAAGCTGTATTCCTCTCCCACAGCTAGCCTCCCCAGGACCTGCCTGACCAAGGAAGGTGTGTACTTTCTTCCATGACTGGCCTCCCCAGTACAGGACAGGCCCTCTGGAGCCAGGCTGAGGAACCCATGCCCCCTCTTACATGGCTCACCTCACCAGGGCCAACCAAGCCCTGGAGTCATGCAAGCTGCATCCCCCTCTTCTGTGACTTGCCTCCCCAAAGGTCTGTTACACCCTGCAAAGCCAGGCCAGGGAAGTTTCACCCCTCTTCCTCAGTTGGACTACCCAGGGCTGACCATTTCCTGAGATGTAATACTGGGGAAGCTACAAACCCTCTTCTATGGCTGGTCAGTAACCCCTCTTTGATGGCTGGCCTCAACAGGGCCAGAGAGGATCTTTGAGAAGGATAAAATTTTACTTGAGTTACTGATTAAAAAATGACAGAGAACTTACTTGGTTGGCACCTAGAGCCCCTCCTCAGGGTTCCCCATGGTAGCTTAAGGTGGTATGTCAGGCTGGGGAAGTTGCACCACTTTCTTCTATTACTTGCCTCCATATGGCCGGATAGGCACTGGGGACCCAGGTAGGGGAAGCTGTGCCTCCTCTTCCATGGCTGACCTCAGCAGAGTCCAACAGGATGTGGGGAGCCAGGCTTGAGACAATGCATGCCCTACTTCCATGATTGGCCTCCCCAGGGCTGGCCATGGCCTGGGCAGCCTGGCCAGGGAGGCTATGCCACCCTCTTCCACAGCCAGCCAGGCTGTCAGTGAGGCCAGAAAACTTTGCTCCCTATTTGGTGCCTGGCATTCACCAGATAGGGCAGGCCCTGGAGAGCCAGGCATGGCAGACTGTGACCCCCTTCCATGGCAGGCTTCCCCAGGACAGGACTGGCCCTGGGGTCAAAGACTGGGGAAGCTGCACCCCGCTCTTCCCTTATTGCCTACCCAGTGCCAGTCCCGCCCTCAGGAGCCAGGCAGGGAAGGTGTGACCCCTCTTCCATGACTGTCCTATGTGGGCCCAGACAGACCCTGTGTAGTCAGGCTGGGTCAATATGTTCCCCTCTTCCACAGCTGACCTCTGCAGGGCCAGTCCAGGAAAGCTACACCACCTTCTTCCACAGCTGACCTTTGCAAGGCTGAACAGGCCCTGGGGAGCCAGGCTGGGAAAGATGTGTCCCCCATGACAGCTGGCCTCAGTATGACCACCTCCAGTAGGACCTGGAGTGTGGGGCAATATTATACAGGCCCTACATATTTCTACATTGCATGGCAGCCAGATTTTCAGGCCAGTTTGCACCTGACAACACAGAAGGTGGTCACCTGGCCTTCTAGACAGGATGTTGCCATGCTAAACAAATGATCAGGATATGCTAATATTGTTCTGCTCCTTCTTTGTAATTATGGAGCTCGCCCGGGAAGAGGTGTTAATTCAGGCTACAATGACAGAGCAGCTATAGTTGTGGACATGATTTTAGTCCCGCTACCCCAGAAAGAGAATGCTAATAAATTTCCTCCTCACTTTATATTTTGCTATAAAAGCTGTTTGAAGAATAAACACAGGTGAATTTTCAGGATGTGAACTCAGGATTTCATGAGGGATCACTGAGAATTTCCCTCCTGATAAAGCCATGTGAGTTGTGTCTTTATTCCCATGTGTCCCCTCTAGTTCAGAGAAATAATTTATGGTCCAGGCTTGTACTGGACCCTGACATAATGGTGCCCGGATGTGGGACTGATGGGTGAACCCAAAACAAACATGGAAGAAGTGATCAGACGTACAGAGGAGCATGTGAGGAACCTGCAAGAGAAAATTGCACCACAGGTGGATATGTGAGTAATAAGCACTCAGAAATAGAGAACAGAATTTAAAGAAGTATGGAAAAGCATGAAAATTTAAATCAGGAGTAAAAATAATTTGTAAATATTAAGTTATATGTATGGGATAAGGAAAGAGTATTCAGTTATGTATGTTGATAGCTAAAGGAAGTTAAACTGGAGTAGAAACAAAGGCAGAGAAATTTAGAATCTGTAGGCAATATAATTGCAGAGATGCAACTTTTATCGCTTGCTAAATGGGTAGGAAAAGTGAAGGAAATGCCTAGGTATCCATGGAGATTGTTGTAGTTCATGCACCTGCACTGTAGCTGTGTTTTAACCCATGCGCAGTAACCTGTTGAATCTAATCCGCCAGCACAGTGAAACCAGAAAGGAAAGCAGGAGTAAGTTTAGAGAGTAAAATTAACCCCACAGTTAGTAGCCCAGAGCTGGTCAATAGAACAGAGAAGAGGATTCAGGAATTCTCCTAATTTTATTATTACAAGTTAAAATAAAAAAGATAGTTAAAAATCAGTGCAGCTACACCCATCAGAGCTTGTGATGGCAAGCTGGCAGATGTGGCCTGGCTTCAGCTAGGAGCTGAAAGGCGGGTTTAAAAAAGAAAGGTAGCCTCGAGGAAATGCAGATTCAGAACAGTTAAAGGTCTATAAAAAATTAATAAGCAGGTTAAATATGCCTCCTTTTTCCATATCACAATTTTATTTCTTTGTCAAAAATCTGCAGTTTGTGGGTGTGTGGACTGATATCAGTTCCTTTGTTCCTCATATCTATTTTTATGCCAGTATCAAGCTGTTTTCAGTACTGTATCTCTGTAGTACAGTTAAAAGTTAGAGATTGTAATACATTCAAAAGTTCCTTGATTGTACAGAATTTTAGGATTGTTTAGGGTAACCTGAGTTTTTGTTTTTCTTATGAAGTTGAGGATTGTTCTTTCAAGATCTATGAAGAATTTTAATTCTTCTATAATTTTATAATTTATATAATTTATCAAATTCTATAATTTTAATGGACATTTGCATTGAATCTGTAGATTGATTTCAATAAGACTGTCATTTTTGCTTTGTTGGTTTTAGCTTCCAAAGAGAATAGGAGATCTTTCCATTTTCTGATATCTTAAGTTTCTTCAAAGATTTAAAGTTATTATCATACAGATTTTTCCATTTGTTTGGTTAAAGTTACTCCAGGATGTTTTATGGTATTTGTGGCTATTGTAAAGAATGATGTCTCTCATTTATCATTTATGTAAAAGAGGAGCATTTTGGGCTGTTTTCAGGTTCTGGCTAAGAAAAAATAAATACTATGTGAACAAAGTTGAGTATGTGTCCTTGTGGTATGGTTGAGCATCTTTTGTGTATACGCCCAAAAGGGTATTGCTGAGTTTTAAGGTAGATTGATGCCTAATTTTCTAAGAAATCACCATACTAGAATCCAAAGTGGCTGTGCCAGTTTGCACTCCCACCAGCAATGGAGTTTTTTCTTTACCACACATTTTCTTCACCATAAGTTATCAGCAGTGTTTTTAATATTGATCATTCTTACAGGGATAAATTAGAATCTCAGAGTTGTTTTGATTTGAATTTCTCTATTCATTGAATATATTATGCTTGAGCATTTTTAAGTGTCTTTCAGTCATTTTAAGTTCATCTGTTGAGAGTTTTTGGTTTAGGTCTGTACCATATACTTTTATTGGATTATTTGGTTTTTTGATAACTAATTTCCTGAGTTCTTTGTATATTTTGGATTGGATAAGTAAGGATGTTTTTGCATTCTATACACTGATGTTTTTAACTCTGTCCTTTGCTATACAGAAGCTTCTCAGTTTCAGGAGATCTCATTTATTAACTGTTTCTCTCAGTGTCTGTGCCACTGAGGCTGTGTTTGAGATGTGCCAATGCATTCAAGTGTACTTCTAACTTTTTCTTTTGTGAGGTTCAATGTGGTTGGTTTTATGTTGAGGTCTTTGATTCATTTAAGATTGAGTTTAGTGCATAGAGATGAATATGGATCTGTTTTCATTCTCCTACATGTTGATGTCTAATTAGGCCAGCATCATTAGTTGAATATGCTTTCTTTTTTTCCATTTTCCTATCAGCTAGGCAATCTTGCAACTAATAAGGAAGATAGTTTACAAACTTTTAATTAGATATGCAATGGTTAAAGGCTTAATTATAATATTCTTATGGGATATCTTGAGCCACTAAGTAAAATTCTTAAAGGGAGCAATGAGCCAATTTCCAGTAGACAGCTTATAGAAACTGCCAAACAGGTACTCAAGCAGGTGGAGTATAGATCAGCAAATAGAGTATATTAATTATGATTCAGCTATGGCAAGTATGTGTATTAAGTACAAAACTTATTCTATAACAGCTTTATAAAAATCAGGATGATTTTTATGACTACATCTTTCCATTTTGCCAGTTAAGATATTTAACTCTTAATTTAAAGCAGTAGCTTGTCTAATACAAAAGAGCAGGATGGAATCTAGGAGATATTTTAGCAGAGTCCTACCTATGATCAATGTTTCTTATACTAAACAATAGATTAACTGACAATTTTAAAATGTTGATGCTTGGACAATTGTGTTTGCTCAATTTAAAGGTCAGAGTAATAATTTTTTCCCAGATGATTGTTGCTACAGTTCACAGAACCATATTTTGCTAATGTTATAGCTAAACATCCATTAAAGGATGTGATGAAAAATTTTACAAAAGCCTCTTCCAATGGAAGAATAGCATATATGGATAGAAATAAAAAGGAGTTGCGGAGTGTGCCATGACTCCTTGGGAACAACTTAAAAGGATAAACGTTACAGACAGATCTGCTGCAGATAGATTTGGTATGGTGGCACCAAGGTAACCTTTCTTAAGTCAAGGTTAAAAAGCCCTTGCAATTAATTATGAAAAGACCTGGCCTGTCTTAATTTGGGGTCAAGAATGTGCTTGTGCTTTTTTCACAGAAAGAAAATAAAGCTGGATGAGATGACTGCATGTGCAGTAAAGGAGTGCAGACCCGATGACATCATAGCTGCAAACGCCCCATAGAGGAGTTGGAGAAGAGTTCGTGGTCCAATCTTCCCCGGCCCCACAGAGAGGAGTTCCTGACCCGCCTCTGCCACTCTGAGCTGCAGAGTGCTATGTTACACTGAGGGACAGATGCTGAGCTGCTTCCAGACACTCCAGGACACACACACAGACTCAGAGGTCCTACTTTCTTCTTAGGGAAAGAAAGACTCAAAATAAGGAATGACTGAAACCCCTCTTTACTTAAGAGGGGGCAGCCTAAGAGTTTAACTGCTGCTCAGAGTCTGGAACTGGTATTTGATAACAGCATTGTCATTGTACTCTCACCAATCAGAAAAGTTTTTCTTGTCTTTTGATTCATGTAGATTTAAGAATATGTTTAATTGTGGATTTATAATTAATTCCCATTCTAGAATTATGGTATTGAGCTGAAAATGTTTGTAACTGCTTATAAAATGTTAAGAAAAGTTTGATGTGCCTTGTAAATGTTTGAATTTAATTGTGGATTTATTGTTGATTATGGTATTGACCTTATAATGTTTGTAACTACTTATAAGATGTTGAGAAAATTTGACACACTCTGTAAATGTTTGGATATAATGCATACATTAAGAATTTTAGATTTTGATACAATTGAAAAGATTTAATAGGTGCTTTAAACTAGCTGAAGAAATATTTTCAAAGGAGAGTGATCCTCCTCTCCTTTAAATAGGAGACTATAGTCTTTAGGGGCATGACTATTCATAAAGCATTATGATTTGTCCTGACAAGAAAGTATGGCTCCAAGACCCAGAGCCCAAAAGTTATCTCTCTCCCCTAATCTTTCTTCTTCACAAAGGTCAGCAATCAATGATGGATTTGAAGCTTCTCCTCCCCAGGAACCTAAAACAGGAGCTCACATAAAATATGCCTGATTTCTGATGATGGCTAAATTTGGGTAAAGGGAGGAATCTTTGCCCAAGGCAGATATGATCATCTGTCCTGTTGCAGAAACACAGGTTTTATTAAATTATTAAGTGAGAGTGAATTGTGGGGCAATATTATACAGGCCCTACCTATTTCTACATTGTATGGCAGCCAAATTTTCAGGCCATTTTGCACCTGACCACACAGAATATGGTATCTGGCCTTCCAAACAGGATGTCACCATCCTAAACAAAGGATCATAATATGCTAATATCATTCTGTTCCATCTTTATAATTATGGAGATTGCCTGGGAAGAGGTGTTAATCCAGGCTACATGACAGAACAACCATAGTTGCAGACATGACTTTAGTCCCACTACCCCAGAAACAGAATGCTAATGAATTTCCCTCTCAGGTGACATTTTTGTATGAATGCTGTTTGGAGAATAAACACGGGTAAATTTTCAGGATGTGAACTCAGGATTTCATGAGGGATGTCTGAGAATCTCCTTTCCGATAAAGCCAAGTGAGTTGTGTCTTTGTTCCCATGCCTCCCCTCTGGTCTGGAGAAATAATTTGTGGTGTGGGCTGGTACTGGACCCCAACACTGGAGAGAAATACCGGAGAAACTGAGCCCCCCTCTTCCAAGGCTGGCCCTACCAAGACCGGACAGGCCCTGTGGAGCCAGGGATGGGAAGCTGCACCTCCACTTCCATGGGTGACCTGAACCCTCTTTTCTACAACTGGCCTCCCCAGGGCCTGCGAGCTTGGGGTATCAGTGCCTGTTCTTCTTCAGACAGACTTCCAAGGGTCTGCCAAGCCTGGGAAGCTGTACCCCCTCTTCTGTGACTGCCCTGCCCTGAACAGTAAAGACCGTGGCAAACTAGGCTGGTGGAGCTGCTCTCCCGTCTTCCACACTTGGCCTCCCAGGACAGGACACCCCTTATGGTGGGAGGCCCTGTAAGACCTGGGAAAGCCAGGCTGGAGAAACTTTGCCCCCTCTTCTGTGGCTGGATTCCCCAAAGGTGGCTATTTCCTGGGGTGCCAGATATGGGAAGCTGTGCCCTTTCTTCATGGCTGGCTTCCCCAGGTCATGCTAGGCCCTGAGGATCTAAGACAGGCCAGGTGCACCCACTTCTTCCATGGCTGGCCTCCACAGGGCCAGACAGTCCCTGAGAAGCCAGGTCAGGGAACCTAGTTCCTCCCTTCCATGACTGGTTTGTGCCCCCTCTTCCATGGCTGCCCTCCACAGGGTCTGCAAGCCAGGATAAGCTGTGCCCACTCTTCCTTGTCTAGTTTACCCAGGGCCTAACAGTTGTACCCTGTCTTCCATGGCTGAACTCTCCAGGCCTGGACAAGTCCTAGGAAGCCAGGTCAGGGACATTGTACTCTCATGTCGTATGGTTGGCCTCTGCAGGTCTAGACAGGCCCTGTAGAGCTAGACTGGGGACACTGAGATACCTTCTTCCACGACTGGCTACTATAGGGCTGGAGAGTCCCTAAGGAGTCATGCTGGGAAACTGTACCCTCATCTTCCATGACTGGCCTATGCAGGGCTGGATAGGCCCTGGGGAGCCAGGTTGGGGATTTTGCACTCCCCTGTTCCATAGCTGGCCTCAGCAGGGTGGGAGCCATTCCTGGGAAGCTGTGATCCCATTCCATAGCTGACATTCATGGGACCAGACAGGTCCTGGGAAGCCAGGCTGGGGTTCATTCCTGGGAAGCTCTTCCAAGGCTGGACTGAAACCCCTCTTCGATGTCTTGCCTCCAGATAATCTGCCAGCCTGGGTAATCTGTGCTCACTCTTCTACGTTTAGCCTCCCTAGGGTCTGACAGGCTGTGGAAGCTGTGCCCCTCTCTTCCATGGCTGGTCTCCACAATACAGGAGAGGCCCTGGGGAGCCTGGGCAGGAAGTTGCCTTTCCCTCTTTGAATGCTGGCCTCACAAACTCTGACCATGCCCTAGGGTTACAGGCCATTAAAGATGCAACCCCCTTCTTACCACTCTGGCATCCCCAGAGACATTCAGGTTGAGAAATGCCAGGTTGAGAAAGCTGTGATGCTCTCTTCCACATCTGTACTACACAAGTCTAGAAGGGCCCTGGGCAGCCATGCTGGGGATTCTGTGCTTCCCTCTTCCATGGCTGACTTCCTCATGGCTGGACAGCCCTGAGGAGGCAGCCCTGGGAAGCTGAGCCCTTCTTCCACAGATGTCCTCACATGGTCCAGACAGGCTGGCCTCTGCAGAGCCAGCAAATTCCTTGCAAACTCAGGCCAGAGAACCAGCACCCCTACTTTCTTGACTAGACTCCACATGGGTGCACAGGACCTGGAGAACCAGGCCAGGATATATGTGCCTCCATCTTCCACAACCAGCATCTGCAGTGCCAGTAAGTCCCTGTGGAACCATGTGGTGGAAGCCATGACTGCTCTTACACTGCTGGCCTTCCCTGGTCTGGTGTGGTGCCAGACCATGAAAGTGGTGCCTCTTCTTTCATGGCTGGCCTATACCTCCTCTTCCACAACTGGCCTCCCCAGGGCCTGCAAGCCTGGGGAATCTGCACACACTTTTACATGGATAGCCTCCCCAGACAATGCCAGACCAGGGAAACTATGCTGACTCTTTGACAGCTAGCCTCCCCTGGAGAGAAGAGTCCCTGGAGAACCAGGCTGGGGAAACTGCACCAACCTCATCTACAGATGGTCTGCCCAAGGTTAGGCATGCCCTGGGTAGCCAGGGCAGGGAAGCTGCACCCCATTCTTCCACAGCTGGTCTCCCAAGGTCCTGCAATGCCCTGGAGAGCCATGCCAGGGAAATTATGGTACCTATGCACTGGCTGGTCTCCCCAGGGCCAGCCATGCCCTGGATTACCAGGTGATGAAAGCTTCCCCCATTCCATGGCTGGCCTGTATCCCATCTTCCATGATTGGTCTCTCCAAAGCCTGCAAGGCTGGGGAATCTTCATTCTCTCTTCCATTGATAGCCTCTCCATGGTATGTCAGACCAGGAAAACTGTGCTGCCTCTTTGACAGCTGGTCTCCCATTGACAGGACAGTCTCTTTGGAGCCTGGGAAGGTGCTTCCTGCTCTTCTAGGGGAAGCCTCTCTAGGGACAGCCAAGCTCTAGGGTTCCAGGCCATGTAAGTTTGTAGTAAAAGGAGCGCAGGCCCCTTGTTCCATCCCGCCCAGCTCCCGTCCATCCAGCTAGCTTAACTCCCGAAATAATTACACAGAAACTGTATTCATTTAATTACTGCCTGGCCCATTAGTTCTAGCTTCTTATTGGCTAACTCTCACATCTTGATTAATCCATTTCCATTAATGTGTATTGCCACTTGACTGTGGCTTACCGGCATGAGTCTAAGCAGCCTCCGTCTTGGCCAGGAGAATCATGGTGTCTGCCACACTTCCCTTCCTCCCAGCATTCCATCCTGTCTATTCTGCCTACCTGATTTTTGCCCTATCAAAAGGCCAAGGCAGTTTTCTTTATTCAACCAATGAAAGCAATACAAATGAAGAAGCACCTCCTACACCATATCCCCTTTTTCTGTTTAAACAAAAAAGAAAGACTTTCACTTTAACATAGTAAAAAAATTACATATAACAAAACAGTTATCAAGCAAGAATTAAAGTTACAATGTTTAGATCTAATTTATCTTTTATCATAACAATGGAAAACTATTACTATAACTAACTATCTATTCTTTAACTCCATCAAAGACTCCAGAAGGATATAATATTACCTAAGTAAACAAGAAGTAAGCAACTTCCAAAACTCTAGAAGTGACAGAGACATCTCGTTGCCTGGACAGCCACCCAAAGTTCCTTTGTACCGTTGGGGCATCCATCTTCAGCCTACAGGCCCATAGTATCCAGCAGACATTTCCATGAAGCAGGAAATTTTAAAGACAGTTCAGTCACTTTCTTCTGTATCCTGCAGAATGTCTCACAGACTCTTTCATGAAGCAGGAACCCCGAAGGATCATCTCACCTTTAGGCAAGTTCAGTAGCCCTCTCTCTGTGGGTTCTTTGTGTCCATTTAAGCAGTCCAGGCAAGAGCAGTTTCTTGCCAAAATGGCTAGCAAACTCCATAAGGAGCCTCTTTGATGCCCATTTTTTTCTCTTGAAGTACCTTTGTGTGCCAGGAGCAGACGGGTGTCATTGTCATGAAAAGCCTTAAGTTATTAAAACATTTTAAATGCCATATTCTGAGTCTTTGAAAGATATGAAGAATGCCTATCTGAAATATATCTATGCACATCTAGAAAATCTAACATGACTACAAACTTGACTATTATTGATGATTATCCGTGACCCCCTCTTCAAAAGTTGGCCTCCCCAGGGCATGATCATGCCCTGGGAAGCCAGGCCAGAGAAGATGTGCCACCTTTTCCATGGCTGGCCTCTTTCACACCAGCCACTCCCTGGACAGACAGACCAGGAAAGTTTTGCAACCCTCTTCCACAGTGGCTTTCTCAGTGTAGGACTTGTCCTTTGAAGCCAGGCCAGGGAAAGTGTGCCTTCCTTTTCACGGCTGGCCTCCCCAGGGCTAGATTTTTCCTGGGGAGCCAGGCTGGGGAACCTGCCCCTACTCTTCCTCAGCTGGCCTATGCAGGGCTGCCTAGGCTGTGGAGAGCTAAGTTGAGGAAGCTGTACTCCCCTCTTCCACAGCTGGCCTCAGCAGATCAAGACACATCCTGGGGAGATAGGCTGTAGAAGTTATGTCCCCTCTTCCATGGTTGGCCTCCCCCAGGTCAGTCATACTCTGGGGTGCCAGACCATGGATGCTGTGCCTCATCTTCCATGGCTGGCTTCCACAGGTCTGGACAGCCCTGGGGGAGCCAGACTGGCAAAACAGCTCCCCTAGCTTCAACAGTTGGTCTCTGCAGGCCTGGGGTATCCCTAGGGAGACAGGTTGGGGAAACTGTACCCCACTCTTCCAAGGCTGGCCTTTACAGGGCCGTACTGGCCCTAGGGAGTCAAGTAGGGGAAGCTGTGTCCCTCTCTTCCACAGTTGGTCAATGCCCCATCTTCAACATCTGGCCTCCCCAGGACCTTCCAGTCCCAGCAAGCTGACCTCCTCCTCCATGGCTGGGATTCCAAGGGCCAGACAGGCCCAGGGAGCCAGTCCAGGGAAGCTGTGCACCCTCTTCCAAGGCTGGTCTCCCCATGGTTGTACAGACCCTATCTTTCATGACTGGCGTCCCCAGGACAAAACAGGCCCTGGAGTGCCAGGTTGGGGAAGCTGTGACCCAATATTCCACAGCTGGCCTTTCCAGGCCCAGTCAGGCTCTGGCGACCCAAGCTGGGGATGCTCACCCCCCTCTTCCACAGTTGGCCTCTGCAGAGCCGGTCATGCCCTTGGGGGCCGGGTCATGGAAGCTGCCACCCATGGCTAGCCTCCACAGATGTAAACTGGCCCTGGAAATACAGGTTGTGGAAGCTGAGCCTCCATCTTCCACTGCTGTCCATCCAAGGTCTGGACTGGCCCTTGGGACCCAGGCTAGGGAAGTTGTACCATTCTTTTCCATGGCTGATGGGGAAGCATTGTCAACCAATTATCTTTAAGGGGTGGGACAAAGTTAGAGTGTGGCTTTCTGGGACCCAGAGAAAAACGGGAGCATGGCCCAGGTTCACTCTCTCTGTGTGGTTCCCTAACAGCACAGATGAGCTTGGCCTTCTCTTTCCTGTTTCGTGAGTTTTCCCCTTATAATAAATAAAAATATAATTGTTCTATCTTTTAGCTAGCCTGGTTATTTCCCAAACCAAGTTCATTAAACAATTGGTACCCAAAGTTGGGCTCGGTCTCCTGTGGCTCTAGCCAGCTGCCATCAGGCTCAGTGTGGTGCATCTGGGTATAGGATCCCCGCAAGGCAGCCACTAGCCACAGTAACGTCTGGGAGCCACTCCAGGTCCTCAGACAAACCATGCCATAGGCGACTGCATGTCTGGCTTCTGGGTCCAGTTTTTCCAGCACTTGCAAAAGCTCAGGTGGGATGCGGGCTTCCCTGGGTGTATCTGGTGGCATTGCTTTCTTGCTCTCCTTGTGCTTGTGTGGTGGCTCAGGGACCTCTGCAGAGTGTATAGTCTGTTATTTACACTGAATAACTGTTTTAATTTGAGCATATCTTTCAGTATTTAATGCTAAAATCAGGGTCAAGCCAACCACGTGTCTACAAGTGCATCATGACATCTACTGGCAGGTAATGGTTATTGTACCTACTCCAACTCAAATTCAACCACAGGTAAGATTTATAATTTAAAATATAAATTATAAATTTATAATTTAAAGGGGCAAGATGATGGACAATTTAACAATACAAGAATTCAATAACTTTTTTACTTATACCATATATGATATTATGCAAAGTTTATGTGATTTCCCTCCTACATCCCTCTATTTGATTCTGGGAACTAGCTTTGTCCTTCATATTTTCTCCTTGAAAACATGGTTTGATAATAAAGCCAAGAATGAGGCACTTTTAGAGATGATACAATCTTTACAGACTGATAATAACCAACTAAAAGGGAAATTCAGCACTCTGGAGAAGGATACAACCAATTTGACAAACAAAACACAGTCAATGACAGAGGGTGTGAGACACTGTCAGAGAGAATTCGTACTATTGAATGTATTAATTGAACTCTGTTGAATGGTTATGATAGATTGACTGATAAAATGTCTCTCCAGGAAGATAATATACATGCTATAAAAGTTATGTCCAAGGATGAGACGTTATCAATACTGGACAGACTTTACACCTTGGAATGCTCAATGAGGGCATTAGATTAGAACACTGGACAGGAAATTCAGACTTTACAAAAGGCAGCGGTTAAAAACATTTAAAAAGATTGAGGAATTTATCAAATTTGATGACCAGGAACAAAAGGTACAAAGACAATATTTAGCCTCATCAGTATGTACCAAACTCTGCGATAGCTTACCCAGAGTTCTATGTGACTATCCAGTGATATCACAGGAAAGAGCATCTGGCACCAGGTACCCTAAGGTAGTGAAGGAATATGCATGGGAACCCATATGTATAACTGATCTAAAGGAAATTAAACAAGCAATAGTTTCTTATGAAATACATCCATTCTTCATTAGGGAAATAGCCAAAACATGGGCTTCAAGCAACAAGGCAACACCATAAGAATGGATTCAGTTAATCTCAGTGGTCCTAGAAAATGGATCTGAGCTGCTTTGGAAGTGTTATTTGAGGGAAGAAGCAAAAATTTTAGAGCAACAGGGAAAAACAAAAGGACTTGAAGTTTCCCAAGATCAAATTCTGGGTGAGGGACATTACTCTGATCCTCAAGATCAGGCTTTCTATGATAAACACAATTTATCCCTATGTAGCACAGCCACTTTAAATGCTTGGGACAGGATTCAGAGACTAGGAAAGAGAATTGAATCACATACAATGGTCAGAGAGACCCTTTAGTGGCTTTTTACAAAGATTAACTAAGGCTCTACAAATAGAAGTAACAGACCAGAAGCTAGATGTGTACTAATTGAATCTTTGGCTTTTGAAATGCCAAGTTAGAATGCAAAAATATCCTTGGGCCTTTAGAGGTCAGATCATCCCCAATGGATGAATGGATCTTGCATATAATGAATGTTGAGACATTTGAATATAGTACTAAAGCTTGGGTAGGAAAAGCCATTTCCAATGTTATGAGGAGACACCAAAATACCAAATGTTTTAATTGTGATAGAGTAGGACATCTGAGAAGGGATTGTAGGCAAGGAATTCCTAGGAATAATATCTCCTCTGGGAATGGCAAAAATAGGAGGACTCAGCCTTCAGGTATATGTAGGAGGTGTGGCAAAGGCCAACATTAGACCAATGAATGTAGGTCAACAAAAGACAGACAAGGCAACCCGAAACCATCAGAAAACTCCTTGGGGGGCCTCTCGTAGGCCCCCATGACAAACATGGTGCAATCATTCCCAATTATTGTGGGGAACATGTCTCATCAGGTAAATGAAAATTAAAAACTCCAGTGCCTACTATAAAAAACCATACTGGTCTGGGTGATGAAATAGATGTGGAGGATTGACCAAACACTCCAGTAGGACATAGGAAACATATATTCTAGCAGATTTCTATAAATTATCAAAGACCAAAGATAAAAGTGTGCATAAATGACGTTTTTATTGAAGGCTTGCTAGACATGGGTGCAGATGTAAGTATCATTACTCCAGAATCACGGCATCCAAATTGGCCTCTTCAACAGGCAGATGTTCAGTTTCTAGGAATTGAAACCGTATCTCAAGTGAAACAAAGCATGAGATGGGCTGAATGTATAGGGCCAGAAGGACAGAGAGGAAGGCTGAGGCCATATGTAGCTAATATTGCAGTGAATTTGTGGGTCATGACCTACTGCAGCAATGGAATACCCAGATTAGCATTACTGCAGGCCCAAGAATTTATGTTTCTGGGGAAGATATTAGAAGATATTAGAGGTCAGCAGGCATTCAGGTTGTACAAGAACACAAAGCAATGGACAAACCTTCAGAGGTACTATTGGCCTTACCTTTAAAATGGTTAACTGAAAAACCAATATGGATTAAACAGTGGCCTCTAACAGAAGAAAAGCTGCAGACTTGAGAACAGCTGGAACAGGAGGAACTAGATGCTCACCATATTGAAGAATCAGCACTTGGAATTCATCTGTATTTGTTGTTAAAAAGAAATCTGGAAAATGGAGAATGGTGACAGATTTCAGAGCTATCAACAAGGTTATTTAACCTATGGGTCCTCTACAATCTGGAATTCCTCTCCCTTCTCTGTTACTAAAAGGCTGGCGTCTCATAGATACTGATTTAAAGGATTGTTTCTTCGCTATACCTTTACAATAAAAGTACAAAGAAAAATTTGCCTTCACAGTGCCTACTTATAATAATTCTCAGCCTACTAGGAGATATTAATGGACCATCCTCCCACAGGGATGCTCAATAACCCCACCCTGTGCCAACACTTTGTCAATTAGCCATTGGAAATAATATGTAAGCAATTTCCTAAGTCTATATTCTACCATTACATGGATGGCATTTTGTTATCTGATTCAAATGCAGATACTTTAGAAAAAAATGCTTGAAGAAGTAAAGAAAGTTTTGCTAAGTGGGGATTACAAATTGCTCCTGAAAAAATCCAAAGAGGAAATTCTGTCAATTACCTAAGTTACAGAATAGGTTTACAGAAATTAGAACAAAAAGGCACAAATTAGAAAGTCTGGTTGCAGAATCTTAATGATTTTCAAAGATTATTAGGAGACATTTCCAGTCTATGACTGGCTGTTGGGATAACACCTGATCTAATAATTCATTTAAACAAAACCTTAGATGGTGATAGTCCCAGAGAATTAACAGCTGAAATGAAAAAAGAATTGATGATTATTGAGGAGAAATTACAGGAGGCACATGTGGATAGGGTGAATCCAAATCTTACTTGTATGCTAGTTATATTGCCTTCCAGAATTTCCTCTACAGGAATTTTAATGCAGAGGGACAATATTATCTTAGAATGGATCTTTTTACCACATAAACCAAGTAAAAAATTAAAAATTTATGTGGAAAAAGTCTCTGAATTAATTATAAAAGGTAAAATGAGTCTTCATCAATTAGCAGGTATAGACCCAGCAGAGATTGTAGTGCCTTTTACTACTGATGAAATAAAAAAAGCTATGGGAAGACAATGAACCATGGCAAAGAGCTTGTGTTAATTTTTGGGAGAAATTAATAGCAATTATACCAGAAGTGATAGACTTAACCTTATAAAGAGAACTTCTTGGATTCTTCCCTGAATTGTATATGAAGCACCAATAACTGGAGCCTGTACATTTTATACTTATGCAAATGACTCATGAAAGATAGGTCACAAATCAGAAGAATTAAGTAAGGTGGAACAAAACCCTTATAATTCTGTCCAGAAGGCAGAATTATATGCTATTCTCATGGTACTAAGGGATTTTAAAGAACCTCACAATATAGTTGCTGATTCAAAATATTCAGAAAGAGTTGTCTTACATATTAAAACCACTGAATTTATACCAGATTATACAGAATTGACTTTATTATTCATTCAGGTGCAAGACATAATCAGGAATAGGCTTTGTCCTATATACATAACACACATCTGATCCCATATGGGTCTGCCAGGTTCTTTAGCATAAAGTAATGCAGAAATTGGTTGATTATTGATTGGAAGTGTGTTGCAGGCCTTAGAATTTCATGAAAACATCATGTCACTAGCAAAGGTTTAAAGAAAGAGTTTCCTATTACATGACAATAAGCTAAGGAGATTATAAAGAGATGTCCAACTTGCTCTTTCTATAACCAAACACTGCTGCCTGCAGTGAGTAACCCAAAGGGTACTCAAAGGTACTCTGGCAGATGGATGTGTCCCACTTTATGGAATTTGGAAAATTAAAATATGTGCACCACACCATAGATTTTCAGTGGTAAACTGCCTTGAGCTCAGAAAAGGCTGACTCTGTAATCACACATTTAGTAGAAATGTGTGATTATGGCCATCATAGGTATTTCTGCACAAATAAAGACAGACAATAGTTCATAATTTGTATCTAAGAAAAATGAAATGGTTTTTGCTTATTATAATATAAAGCATATTACAGGTATACCAAATAATCCTACAAGTCAGGCAGTTATAGAAAAGTCAAATTGAACTATAAAAGATATGCTAAACAAACAGAAAGGAGTGGAAAATACCCCCAGAAATAGGTTGCATAACACTTTATTAACCTAATTTTTTTAACGCTAATAAGAAAAGGACAACAGCAGCAGAGAGACATTGGATAATAGAAAAAAACTTCTGAATTAAATCAACTAATACATTTCAAGGATGTGTTGATCTCAGAATGGAAACCAGATGTGTTATGTTGGGGAAAGGGTTTCACTCTTGTTTCCACAGGAGAAGAAAAACTATGGACATCATCAAAATTAATGAAGATTCATTTTGAAAAAGAGAAATCTCTTGAGAAAGAGAAATGATAGCTCATCCACAAAGGTGGCAGCCATACAGGCAGTAAAAAGACCATATAGGGTTGGAGCAGGGTTTTGCTCTTGTCTTTACAGGAAAATACATATCTTCAAATATTCAAGAGACCCTGAATGTTTGGATGCTGACAGAAGGAAAAATAATTATCCAATAAGGGTCATTGATAAAAATGAATATGACTTATGAAGATGGGTTATCAAAACATATACATTTATATATATGGAAAGAAAGAGAGAGGGGGAGGGAGAGAGAGAGAGAGTTGGCTTTAGAGTTGGACAATGGCTCTGGCCTTCTCTAAATCCAAACCTGTTGTTAAAAGAAACATTCAGAGTTTCTGTCTTATGTCAGGAGCCAGCTGTTATGGGACAGAAGGAAGACTTTAGAAAAAATTTTATTTTCTCCATGCCTATTTTATTTATATCATCTGTTTCATTGAATGTATGTCTATATGAATAATGTTTAAGTTTTCCACAGTGAATAATAGAGTTTCCTACAGGTCCTTCTCCTGCAGTACTATTTGAAGTTTCCAGGAAGAAGATGGGGCCCCACAGCAACAATTCCACTTGATTGAGATGACATCATGATGCTGACAGCTCTACTACAAGTCCAGTTTGGGTACAGCTGCTGAAATGGTGCACTGTCTCATTATGTTCATTATTTGGCCAGAACTCCAAATAAGAACTTTGGCAAAAAACCCCTATCAACTGCTCAGAAATCATTTGCAACTGTACTAGACAGTAATAGTGAATCTTAACTATCACTTTACTTTTACAGGATCCCATAAAAAGAACACTTCCCACATGACAGCTGGGAGCAATTCTAGAAGACGACATCCCCTCTCTCAACAAACTTTGTCCTCAGGGTTGGGAACACTGTTTAGCAGTTGTTGATTATTGCTTGTATAAGGTACAGGGTTGGGGTGGAAACTATGCAGGTTCAGAGATTCCTAAAAAAAAGGAAAAAATCAAATGAGAAAATAAATCATTTAGTGTGAACTTAGTCACAATAATAATAGTGGGTAATAGAGTGAATACTTGTGAGCTATTATTTATGGATAATTTACATTGGTATAGTTTTTTGTATATTGATACAAGTTCAAAATTATATTTGTTATTTCTGTTTACAATATCTGTATACTATGCAAAGTTATACTGTCAGATTGTATACATGCATGTTTCTACCTCTGTTTAAGACATTTTGTGCATTGATACAACTCTTAGAATATATTTTCATATTGCATTATATATTATTCTTACCTCTGATCAAGATACTTATACATTATTTACATTTTTAGGTCATTGTTCTCATTTGTTGCACATTTGTTTACAGATTATTTAATATTCTGACATGAAGTCTTAGTCTTTAAGTTATACAGGTATTAAATATTATAGGTCAATAGTTGTTCATGTTTGTTACATATTTATATAATCAGATTAGTTAGGTTCTTTAGATACATAGAGATTGTATTCTGCCTAGATAGGCAATCTTCAACCACTTCAAGGATCCATAGAACATGGCATTTAAATAACTTAGGGTGGGGGCTGGAGAGATGATTCAGAGGTTAACAGCACTGGCTACTCTTCCAGAGGACCTAATTTCAATTCCCAGCAACCACATGGTGGCTCACAACCATCTATAATGAGATCTGGTACCCTCTTCTGACATGTAGGCATACATGCCAACAGCAAATTGTATGCATAATAAATTAATAAATCTTAAAGTAAATAAATAAATAAATAACTTAGGGTTCTGTTGACATGAGGCACGATTGCTCCTGACAACACCAATCTATTCCTGAGAGAATGTTGAGCACCAAAGACACTCCACTCAGAGTTTGTTTTCTTCTTGGCACAATTGGTCTTTGGGCAAGGAACTGCCCATGCCTCAACCACTCACAAAGTACATGGTATCCAGACTGGATAAGCAGGACACAAGGAAAAGGACTGTCAAGCCTTGCCGAGACAGAGTAAGACGGTTCTGAAAAATTCCCTGCCTCTGAAAATGGTCTGTCCATTACGCTAGGCCTTAACCAAAGTTGCTTGCTTCAACATTGAAAATGAGACTTTGGGTGATTGCTCAGGTAGCCAATTGTCTCATCATGTACTGCTCACTTTGGAAGCTGTTTGATTGCACTTCCTGCCTACTCACGCAATATTATCTCCCATCTCAGGCCTTCGATGGGGTTAAAGATTAGATAGTCATAGTTACCTTCCTCTTATGATTTAGCCAAGCAAGACTTAGACCCTTTAGGATAGAATGCTTATTAAAGCATTTATCACATGTTCCTTGCTTAATATTGTTTATGTTGGTTGTAATTTTATATTTGATTTCTGTTCCTATTGTACATAGTTTCGTATTGGGTTTGGATCGCTCTTGTTTAGACAAAAGGGGAAGGTGATGGGGAAGTTTTGTCAACCAACTATCTTTAAGAGGTGGGACCAAATTAGGATGTGGCTTTCTGGGACCCAGAGAAAAATGGGCATGCAGCCCAGGTGTGCTCTCTTTGTGTGGTTCCCTCACAGCCCAGCTGAGCTTGGACTTTGCATTCCTGTTTCATGAGTTTTCCCCTAATAATAAATAAAAATATAATTGTTTTATGTTTTAGCTAGCCTGGCTATTTACCAAACCAAATATTAACTTGAATTATCAACACACGGCTGGCCAGCTGTGACCCTCTATGACGACTGGCCTCTCCAGGGCCTGCCAGGCTGAGGAAGATGCCCCTCTTCTTCCATTGTTAGTGTCTGCAGGCAGGCCAGACCCTCAGGTGTAGGCTGGGGAAGATATGCCCCCTTTTCCATGGTTAGCCTCTCCAGGTCTTGGGGAGACAGGCTGGGGAAGCTGTCCCCCCTCTTCCATGGCTGTCTTCCCAGGGATGGACAGGTCTGGGAATCTGCACCCCATCTTCCATGACTGGCCCTCCCAGGACAGATTAGGACGTGGGGAGCTAGGCTGGGGAAGCTGTACCACCCTCTTCCATGTCTGGCCTCTGCATGGCCCAACAAGCCTTGGGGAGCCTGGTCAGGGAAGCTGTGTTCTCCCATCCACAACTAGCCTATACCCCCTCTTCAACAACTGACCTCTCCAGGACATGCCAGTCCATGGAAGCTGTGCCTCTTCCTCCACAACTGGCCTTCCCATGGCTGGGCTGACCTGATTGAAGCAGACTGGGATAGCTGCTCCCCCATCTTCCACAGCTGGCCTCCCCAATCATGGACAGGCCCTCTTTTCCATTACTGGCTTCCCCAGGACAGGACATTCCCTGGGGTGCCATGCCAGGAAAACTGTACGCCTCTCTTCCACAGCTGGCTTGTCCAGATCCAAACAGGACCTCAGGAGCAAAGCCAGGGAAGCTACACCACCCTCTTCCACAGCTGGCCTCCACAGAGCTGGAAAGGCCCTCGGGAGCCAAACTGAGGAAGCTGCACCCCCCCTCCTCCACTGCTGAACTTCCCAAGAATGGGCAGACCCAGCAGAGCCAGGCTGAGATAGCTGCATACCCCTCTTCCACAGCTGGCCTCCTGAGTGGTGGACAGCTCCTCTCTTCCACAGCTGGCCTTCCCAGGAGAGGGCAGGCCCTGGGGTGCCATGCCAAAGAAGCTCACCCTCCTCTTCCACAGCTGGTTTGTCTAGATCCTGCCAGCCTGGGGAAGCTAAACCCCCTTCTCCACAACTGGCATGCCAAGGAACAGACATGCCCTGGGGGTCCAAGACAGGGAATCTCTGCCACCTGTTCCATGCCAGGCCTGCACCCCATCTTCCACAGTGAACCTCTCTGGCAGACCTCCCTAGGCTGGCCTGGCCCAGGCATATCAGGCCAGGGAAGTTGCACCCCCTCTTCTATGGCTATCATCCCCAGGTAAGGCCTGGCTGGGGAATATGTGCCACATCTTTCACAGTTGATATGTAGGGGAACTTTGCCCTTTCTTCCACAGCAGGTAGGTCTTCCAGGGATGGCCATGTCCTGAGATGCCAGTTCCAGGAAGATGTATCCCCTTTTCAACATCTGGAGTCTCCAGGGAAGCTGTGCCCCCTCTTCCACAACTGGCCTCCCCAGAGCCTGCCATAATGGGCAAGCTGTGACCCAGCTTCCATAGCTGGCCTCTCCAGTGTCTGCCAGGCCAGGTACTCCATACCTCCCTCTTTCAGGGCTGGTCTCCCAGTGCTGAACAGGTCCTAGGTGTGCCTCCTATTCCATGGATACCCTGTGCTCACTTTTTCATATCTAGCCTCTAAGGCCTCCCAGGCCAGGAAATCTGTGCCTGCTCTTCTATGACTGGCCTACTGAAGGCCAGACAGGTTCTTGGGAACAAAGCCAAGGAAGCTATGCCCTCTCTTCCACGTTGAAACTCCCCACAGCTGGCCAATCCCCGGGGTGCTAAGTTGGGAAAGATGCATTCCCTTTTCCACAGCCGGCATCCCCAGGACCTGCCAGCCAGTGTAGCTGCATCCTATTCTTCCAAGGCTGGCATATCTAGGCTGTACATGCCCTAGGAATCCAGGTCGGGGAAACTGAAACCCTCTCTTCTACAGATGGTATCTCCAGGACTGAGAAGGCACTGGGGTGACAGGCCAGGGAAGCTGTGCTCCCTCTTCCATTACTGACCTCCCCAAGACCTGCCAGACTGGGCAAACTGGACAAGCCTTGGGGTTCTTTGCCAGGGAAGATGTGCTGAGTGAGGTTTCTGTCCTGCCCAGTCCTGCAGCATTTCAGTACCAAAGAAATCACACAGAGGACAACATTAATTATAAACTGATTGGTCAGTATCTCAGGCTCTTCTTATTAACTAATTCTTATAACTTATATTAGCCCATAATTCTTGTCTATGTTGGCCACGTGACTTGGTACCTTTTTCAGCATGGCAGTCATGCTGGGTCATGACTGGAGACAGAAACTTTTTCTTCCCAGAGTTCTCATTGCCATGCCTCTACTTTATTTAAAATAATACAAGTGACAGGATTAAAGACCATTGTCCCATAGCAAAGATGTGCCTCACTTCCATGGCTGGCTTATGCCCCATCTTCCAATGCAAGACTATGCAGAACTGGCTAGGACATGGGGTGTTAAGCCAAGGAAGCTGTGCCCCCTCTTGCACTGTGAGTCCCCCAGAGCTGTCAAGACCCTGGGATGCCAGGACAGGGAAGATGCAACCTCACTTCAATGTTGGACTTATCCAGGACCAGTCTATCACTTGGGTGTGAGGCCAGTGAAGATGCACCACCACTTCCATTGCTTGCCTGTGACCCCATCTTCAATAGCTGCCCTCCTCAGGGTTTGCTAGGCTGGGGATGCTGCACCCATGCTACATGGCTGGTCTCCCTGATTAGAGGAGGTCCTGGGGATCCAGCCTGGGAAATATGTACCACTTTTTCCAAGGCTGTCCTCCTTTGACTGGACAGGCCATGCTGAGGAAGATGTGTCCCCTCTTCCATGGCTGGCCTGCATGCCCTCTTCCAGGGTAGGGCTGGCCAGGACCTGGGGTGCCAGGTCAAGGGATCTGTACCCCATCTACCACGGCTGGTCTTCCCAGGACAAGATAGTGTTGGGAACCTCCTTCAGCCAATGGCCTTTGAGATGCTGGACGAGGTTGGGCATGGTTTTGTGTACCAAAAACATGCATGTTCACATATTTTCTCTCTCTTGACTGCTGAATTTGGTTCCTGTTCCCTGTTCATGCAGAGGATTGTGATTGGTGAGTATAGCCCTAAATAAAGAACTCTTTATTATACTCAATTTTGAGTTAGTGTGTGACTACTCTATTTGCATTCACCTACATCTGGCTGCCCACATGGGGCCTGAATCTACACTTATTGGGACCAAACCAAAAGGTCCATGCACACATTTCCACCACCACCACCCCCTACCATGCTCCCTGGCTTGCCAGCCCAGGCATGTTTCTTACCCACAGCCAGGGCTCCACTGTGGCCTATCTAGCTGGCACCTAGGCCCCCAACTTCCCCTCTCCGTAACACACTGTTTTTCTCCCACCACAATCCCCACCCCACCCCATCCACCAGCCATGCCCAGGCCCCATTCGTGGGTTGCCACTGTTGGCAAGCTTCGTGTTCCTTGATATTCTGGCCAACTCAATCCTTCATATATGAATGTGCTGCTGTTAATTAATTGACTAAGTCCCAGGTAATTCAGGTACTTCCTTGTGGCTGCCAGTCACATGCACCACAACTGTGAGACCTGCTGGCCAATAAATATTATTACACTTACAACAGTTGACTAAAACCTAATGGGGATAAATTTATTTGGTTATTAAATAAATTAATAAATTTGAAAGTTATATAATGACAGACAATTTTACCACCCAGAAATTTCATAACCTTTTTGCTTATACTATGGATGGTATTCTGCAAGGCTTATATGATTTTTCTGATACATCCATTTATTTGATCTTCAGACTTAGCCTTGATTTTTATATTATATTCTTAAGAAAATGGTTTGAAACAGAGCCAAGAATGAGGTGCTTTTAGAAATAATACAGTCTTTACAGACTAATAATAACAGCTAGCTGATAGCATCAATACTATCAAAAAATAAAAAGTTAGCTGAAAAATTAACACAATTGACAAGGATAACATTAATTTGACAGACAAAATTCAATCCACATCAAAGGGTGCTGAGAAATTATCTGAAAGAATTCATACTGTTGAATTTAACAATCAAAATCTGTTAAAAAGTTATAAGTTATCAGATAGAGTATCTCTCCAGGAAGGCAATCTGCACATCATTCAGATAATATCCAAGGAAAAGAAGTTATCCTTAATGGATAACTTTCACACCTTGGAATCACATGTCCAGAAAGAGGACCAGAGGCTAAGAATTAGACACAGGTCAAGAGATTCAGGCTTTACAAAGGGCAGTGGTAAAAAAGATTTGAAATGATTGAGGAAATTATCATAAATGATGAGCAGGGAGAAAAGGTACAATGATAGGATTTAATATCACCAGTACATATCAGAGTCAGAGATGATTTACCAAGTGTTTTAGCTACTTAACCTGTAATCATCTTTGACAAACCATCAAGTACTAAATACCCAAAAGGATTCAAAGAATATACATGGAAACAATCTAAAGGAAATTCAGCAAGTAGTGGTATCTTATGGCTGCATTCACCATTTGTTAGGGAAATGGTTAAAATGTGGGCTTCAAGGAATAAGGCCACATGATTGGCTTCAGTTAATCTCAGTGGTCCTTGAAGATGAACCTCAACTGCTATGGAAATGCTACAGGTGAGAAGAGGCAAAAAGTTTAGAACAACATGGAAAAGCAAAAGGACTTGAGGTTTCTTGGAGAGGGCTTTTATGGTAATCCACAAGAACAAGCTCTTTTTGACAGACACATCTTGTCCCTATGACACACAGCAGCCTTACATGCTTAGGACAGGATTCAAGAACTAGGAAAACTAATTGAATCATATGCCATGGTTAAATAAGGCCAAAGAGAACCCTTTAGTGGTTTTTTACAGAGATTGACTAAGGCTGTACAAATAGGAGTAAAAGACCCAGAAACTAGATGAGTACTTGTTGAAACACTGGGTTTTGAAAATGCCCACATAGAATGCAAAAGGATACTTGGGCTTTTAAAGGTTAGATCAACACCAGTAGATGAATGGATCCTGCACACAATGAATGTTGAGACATTTGACTATAATACTGAAGCTTGGGTAGGAGAAACAATTTCCAATGGTATAAGGAGACACCAAAATGCCAAATATTTTTATTGTAGTAGAATAGGACATCTGAGAAGAAATTGTAGACAAGTAATCCAATAAATAATGTCTCTGGTAGGAATGGCAAAACTAGAAGGTCTCAATCTTCTGGATTATATAGAAGATGTGGCAGAGACCAATATTGCATCAATGAATGTAGATCAACATAATAAAGAAAAGGCAACATTATACCATCAGAAAACTCCTTGGGGGACCTGTTGCAGGCCCTCAGATCAAACGTGGTCCAGTCATTACCAGTCACTGTGGAGGACATGTGTCACGAGGAAAATTAAAAAATCTAGTGCCTACTGTAATAAAAACCATACTCTTCTGGATGATGGAGTAAAAATAGAGGATGAATCAAAAATTCCAATAGAAAATAGGAAACGTATATTTTGGCAGACTTCTATAAATGATCAAAGGCCAAAGCTGAGAGTGCATATAAATCACATTGTAATTGAGGGACTACTGGACATGGGTGTGGATCTTCACAATCTTGGCATCTGAATTGGCCTCTTCAAGAGGCAGATGTTCAATTCCTAGGGATTGGAACCCTATTTTAAGTGAAATAAAGCATGAGATGGGTTGAATGCATAGGGCCAGAAGGACAAAGAGGAAGGCTGAGGCCTCATGTGGCTAATATCACAGTGAATTTATGGTGTCATGACCTGCTGCAGCAATGGAATACCCAGATTAACATTCCTGCAGTTCCAGAAACTCATGTTACTGGGAAGTATAAGGTGCTATGAACAAAGGTCACCAGCCATTCAGGCTTTACAAGAACACAAAGAAACTAGAAAAACTATACAGGTACCAATGGCCCTACCTTTAAAATGCTTAACTGAGAAACCAATATGGGTTAAACAATGGCCTTTAACAGAAGAGAAACTGCAGTCTTTAGGACAGCTGGTACAAAAGCAACTAGATATTTACCATATTGAAGAATCAGCCAGCCCTTGGAATTCTCCTGTATTTATTGTTAAAAAAGAAATCAGGAAAATGGAGAATAATGGCAGATCTAAGATCTGTCAACAAGGTAATTCAACCTATGGGCACTCTATAATCTGGAATTCTTTTGCCTTCCCTATTACATAAAAGATGGCCTCTCATAGTTATTGATTTAAAAGACTGTTTCTTCACTATACCTTTACAATAAAAGTACAGAGATAAATTTGCCTTCACAGTGCCTACTTATGGTTCTCAGCCTACGGGAAGATATCCATGAACCATCCTCCCACAGAGAATGCTCAATAACCCCACCCTGTGCCAATATTTTGTATGTCAGTCATTGGAAAAATATGCAAACAATTTCCTAAATCTATAATTTACCATTACATGGATGACATCTTGCTATCTGATTCAAACACTGATTATTTAGAAATAATGTCTGAAGAAGTAAAGAAAGTTTTGCCTAAATGGGGATTACAAATTGCTCCTGAAAAAAATACAAAGAGGAGATTCCGTTAATTACCTAGGTTACATAATAGGTTTACAAAAAATTAGAACACAAAAGGCACAAATTAGGAGAGATCAATTGAGAACTCTTAATGACTTTCAAAGAGTATTAGGAGGTATTTCCAGTCTATGACTGGCTGTTGGGATAACACCTGATGTAATAATTCATTTAAACAAAACCTTAGATGGTGACAAAGACTTAAATAGTCCCAGGGAATTAACAGCTGAAACTGAGAAAGAATTAAGTGTGGTTGAAGAGAAATTACAGGAGGCACATGTGGATTGGGTGGATCCAAATCTTAATTGTATTCTAGTCATATTGCCTTCCAGATTTCCCCCTACAGAAATTTTAATGCAGAAGGAAGATATTATCTTAGAATAGATTGTTTTACCATATAATCCAAGTAAAAAAATTAAAAATTTATGTGGAAAAGGTCTCTGAATTAATTATAAGAGGAAAATTGAGACATTGTCAACTAGCAGGAATAGACCCAGCAAAGATTATAGTGCCTTCTACTACTGATGAAATTAAAAACTTAAGGGAAGATAATGAACCCTGGCAAAGAGTGTGTGCTAATTTTTTAGAAGAGATTAATAGCAATTATCCCAAAGGTGATAGACTTAATCTTATAAAGAGAACCACTTGGATTCTCCCCCACATTTTAAATGATACCAATAACTGGAGCCTGTACATTCTATATTGATGCAAATAAATCAGGAAAGGCAGGTTACAAATAAGAAGGTTTCAGTAAGGTGGAACAAATCCCTTATAATTCTGTCCAAAAGTCAGAATTATATGGTATTTTCATGGTACTAAGGGATTTTAAATAATCTCTCAATATAGTTACTAATTCACAATATGCAGAAAAAGTTGTCTTGCATATTAAAATCACTGAATTTATACTAGATGATACAGAATTGACTGCATTATTCCTTCAGGTTCAAGATATAATCAGGAATAGGCTTTGTCCTATATACATAACACAGATCCGATCCCATATGGGTCTGCCAGGTAATATGACAGGTAATATGGGTCTAGCACAAGATAATGCTGAAATTGATCAATTATTGATTGGACATGTGCTGAAGGTCTCAAAATTACATAAACATCATCATGTAAATAGCAAAGGTTTAAAGAAAGAGTTTTCTATTACATGGCAACAAGCTAAGATTATAAAGAGATGTCCTACTTGCTCTTTCTATAACCAAACACCACAACCTGCAAGAAGTAACCCAAAGGGTACTCAAGGGAATAAGATCTGGCAGATAGATATGTTCTACTTTGCAGATTTTGGAAAATTAAAATATGTACATCAGACCATTGACATTTATTCAGGTTCTCAGTGAGCAACTGCTTTGAGCTCAAAAAAGGCTGATTCAGTATTCATGCTCTATTAGAAGTTATGACCATCATGGGTATACCCACACAAATAAAGACAGATAATGGTCCAGCATATGTCTCTTAATGAAATAGATTTTGCTTATTATAATATAAAGCATATTACAGGTATACCAAGCAACCCTACAGGTGAGGCAATAAGAGAAAGATCAAATTGAACTATAAAGGATATATTAAACAAATAGAAAGGAATGGAAAATACCCCCAGAAATAGATTGCATAATGTTTTATTAACCTTGAATTTTATTAATGCTAATGAGAAAGGAACAACGGCTGCAGAGAGACATTGGATAATAAGAAAAAAAACTTCTGAATTAAATTAGCCAGTGTATTTAAGGATGTGTTGACCTCAGACCAGGAGATGTGCTATGTTGGTGAAGGTGTTTCACTCTTGTTTCCACAGGAAAAGAAAAGCTATGGATACCATCAAAATTAATAAACATTTGGTTTGGAAAAGAGAAACCTCTTAAGACAGAGAAATGACAGTTCATCAACAGAGGTGACAATTATATAGGTGGTAAGGAAACCTCATAAGGGTTGGGGCAGGGTTCTGTTCTTATCTTTGCAGTAAAATACTCTTCTTCAAAAAGTCAAGAGACTCTGGACATTTATATTCCTAAAGAATAAAAAATAACTCTCCATAAAGGAGAAAAGAGAAATGTGAGTTATGAGGACAGATCATCTGTAGGGTAAAATTTCATTACCTAAGTATATATATTGCCCAGTAAAATAATAGTTGTGGCTCACTTAAATATCAAAGCTGTCTTTGGAGTTGAACAATAGTTATTCTTCTCTAAATCCAAGCATGTTGTTAAAAGAAAAATTCAGAGTTTCTGTCTCATGTCAGGAACCATTTTGTATGGTACAAAAAGAAGAAAGAATTTAGGAAAAATTTTACTTTTCTCCACACCTATTTTTGTCTCTATCATGCCTTTTGTTGAATATCTGTCTATATGAATACTGTTTAAGTTTTCCACAATTAACAACAAATTTTCCTGCAGTAATCTTTAATTTTCCAGGAAGAAGATGGGGCCCCACAACAATGACTCCGCCTGGTTAATAGGATGTCGTGATGCTGATAGCACTACTTTAAGATCAGTTTTGGGTTACCAGCTGCTCAAGATGGTTCCAACTTGGTTGTACATGGCGCACCTTCTTACAACGTTCTGGCAAGAACTTCAGAAAAACTCAGAGACTATTTGCAATTATACCAGACAGTAATCTAGAAAATTAACCATCATTTTGGTTTTACAATATCCCATAGAAAGAACATCACCATCATGACAGTTGGAAGCAATTCTAGAAGACGATGTCCCCTCTCCCAACAAAGTTTGTCCTTAGGGTTAGGGACATCAATTAGGGGATCATTACAACTGGTATAGGGTTGGGGTTTGGGGTGAAAATTATGTAGAATCAGAGATTTTCTTTGAAAAAAAAGGGAAGTTGGATGGGATAATAGGTAGATTAGTGTGACCTTACTCACACTAATAATAATAGTGAGTAATAGGATGAATACTTGTCAGCTATTATTTATAGACAATTTATATTGATATAGATTCTTATATAGTGATACAAATTCAAATAGTATTTGTTACATTGAATATGCTCCTATTTCTGTTTACAATATTTGTACACCTATGCAAAATTATTTTGTTATATTGTATGCATGCATATTTCTACCTCTGCTTAAGACATTTTGTACATTAATACAATTTTAGGGTATATTTATCATATTGCACTATTCATTTCTACCTCTGATCAAGATATTTATACATTGTTTATATTTTGAGGTCATTGTTTTCATTTGCTGCACAGTTTAAAGATTGTTTAATATTCTAATATGAAGTCTTAGTCTTTAAGCTATATAGGTATTAAGTATTTAGGTCAATAGTCATCCATGTTTGTCATACTTTAAGATACATAGTGATTTATTCTGCATAGATAGGTAATCTTCAACCACTTCAAAAATCTGTAGAATAGAGCATTTAAATAACTTAGGGTTCTGTTGATGTGAGACACAATTGCTCCTGGCAGCACCGATCTATTCCTGAGAGAATGTTGAGCACTGAAGACACTCCACTCAGAGTTTGTTTTCTTCTTGGCAAAACTGGCCTTTGGGCAAAGAACTGTCATGCCTTGACCACTGACATGGTGTCCAGACTAGATAATCAGGATACAAGAAAAAAGACTGCCAAACCTTGCCAAGACAGGGTGAGACAGTTTTGAAAAATTCCTGCCTCTGAAAATGTCTGTCAGTTACTCTAGGCCTTAGATAAAGTTGGTTGCTCCAATGTTGCAAATGAGCCTTTGGGTGATTGCCCAGGTAGTCAGTTGTCTTTGTCATTTATTGCATATTTTAGAGGCTTCTTGATCGTACTTGCTGTCTATTCAAGTAATATTATGTCCCTTCTCAAGTCTTCAATGGGACTGAAGACTAGATAGTCATAGTAACTTTCCTCTCATGACTCAGTCAAGTCATTTCTAATACAAGGCTTAGACTTCTTAGGATAGAATAATTATTGAAACATTTAGCATATATTCCTTGCTTGATATTATTTATGCTGGTTGTAACTCTAATTTTTATACTTTATATCTGTTCTTATTGTATATAGTTTTGTATTAGGTTCATAACTCTCTTATTTAGACAAAAGGGGGAGGTGCTGCGGAACCTGCTTCAGTCAATGGTCTTTGAGATGCTGGACCAAGTTGGGCTTGGCCTTGGGTACCAAAAACATGCATGCTCACATACCCTCTCTCTGGTCTGCTGGATTCAGTTCCTGTTCCATAGCTGCCTACCCTTCCATAGCTGCCATCCCCAGGACCTGATCAACAGACAGGGGAGCCAGGACTGTTAAGCTGTGCCACTCTCTTCCATGGCTGTCCTTCACAGGCCCTGTCAAGCTGGAGAAGCTGTGTGCCATCTTCCATAGCTTGCATATGGACCCTCTTCTACAACTGGCCTCCCCAGAGCATGCCAGGCTGGGAAAGCTGTGTCTTCCTCCATGGCCACTACAGAGCCCGAGAGGTCCTAGGGAACCTGGCTGGAGAAACTGAACACTGCTCTTTAATGGAATTTGTCCCCAGAGCTGTGCAGGCCCTGGGGAGGCATTCCACGGAAGCTGCTCCCTGCTCTTCAATGGCTAGGTTCCCAAGGGCGGGAAAGGCCCTGAGGTGCCATACTGGGAAAACTGAACCCCCTTCCATAGATGGCCTCCCCAGGCCATTCTAGGACCTGGGAAACAGACAGGGGAGCTGCATCCTCCTCTTCCATAGCTGGTTTGTGCCATGACTGGTCTCTCCAGGGTCAGCCAGGCCCTGGGGTGCCAGGCCAGGGAAGCTATGTCCCCAATTCCATAACTAGCTTCCCCAGGGCTGGACCGGATGGAAAAAATGCACACTCTCTTATACTGTGGGTCTCTCCAGAGCTTGACAGGCCCTGCAGAGTCAGGATGGGGAAGCTGCACCCACCCCCATTCCATGGCTGACCTCAGTATTGCCAGACAGTCCCTAGGGATCCAGGCTAGTGAAGCTGCAACCCTTTCTTCCATGGATAGCCTCTGTAGGGCTGGAAAGGCCCTGGGGAGTCAGTCTGGGGAAACAGCAACCCCTTCTTCCATGGATAGCTAATATCAGGCCCTGGAGAGCCAGGCTGAAGAAGATACACCCCCTCTTCCACAGCTATCATGTGCTCCCTCTTTCATTACTGGCCACCCCAAGGACCTGACAGTCTGATGAAGTTTCACTCACTCCCCCATGTCTGGCTTCCCCAGTGCTGGGCAGGCCCCAGGGAGCCAGGCTGAGGAAGCTATGTTCCCAATTCCATGACTGACCTCCCCAGGGGATTATAGGCCCTCTCTTTCACTGCTGGCCTCCCCAGGACAGGACAATCCTTGAAGATCCTTGCCTGGGAAGCTGTGCCCTGTCCTCCATGACTCATCTTCTCAGGGCTGGACAGGCCCCTGGGAAGCAGGCCAGGAAAGATGTGCCACCCTCTTCCATGGCTTCCCTCTGCCAAGGTCTGATGGCTGGATATGCCCTAGTGAGCAAGGCCAGGGAAGCTGCCAGACTGGGGAATCTGTGCCTCCCTTTCCATGGCCAGCCTCCCAGGACCAGATAGGCATGTAGGAGCCATTGATGCTTCACCCCCTTCTTCCTCAGCTGGCCTTCCGAGGTTGCACTCCCCATGACAGGACATACCCTATGGTGCCAGGTCAGGGAAGCTGGGACCCTTCTCCACAGTTTGTCTCCTAAGGGCGAACAGACACTTAGGAGCTAGACCAGGGAAACTGCACCCCTTTCTACTAAGGTGGGCCCCTGCAGGGATGGACAGGCCCTGGCATGCCATACCATGGTAGATGAGTCCCCTCTTCCATGGCTGGCATGTACACCCTTTTCCAAAGCTGGCTTCCCCAGGGAATGCCTGGCCAAAAAAATCTGTGCCCCCTTTCCACAGTTGTCCTCCTGAGAGCCACACATGGTGGAAGGCTGCCCGCCCCCAGTGCCTGACAGGCCAAGGAATCTATTCCCCTTCTTCCAAGGCTGGATTCCTCAGGTCTGGACAGGCCTGGGGAGCAAGGCAGGGGAAGTTGTGTCCCCCTCTGACAAGGCTAGCCTCTGCTTACTGGACAGGAATTGGGAGCTGGGGAAGCTGTGTCCCCTGTTCCATGGCTGGCCTCTGCATGGTCTGACAGGCCTTGTGGAGCCAGCCCTGGTTAGCTGTGCCCACTAATCCACAGTTGGGCTCCACAGGGATAGATAGAACTTGGTTTGCCAGGCCAGGGAAGCAGCACCCACCTGTTCCATGGCTATCCTGTGCCCCTTTTCAAGGGCTGGCCTCTCCAGGGCCTGGCAGGCCAGGGAATCTGGGCTCCCACATCCATGGCTAGACTTCATAGGGCTGGACAGGCCTGGGGTATCCAGCCTGGAGAAGTTGCAACCCCTGTTCTATTGTAGGCCTGTGCTCCCTCTTTCACTGCTGGCCTCCCCATTTCCTGGCAGCCTAGGGAAGCTGAGCTGCCTCTTCCAATGTAGGACTGTCCAGATCCAAGCAGGCTTTGACAGCCAGGCTGGAGAAATGCACCCCTATCTTCCATTGCTGGCCTCAGCAGAACAGGACAGGCCCTGGGGTGCCAGGCTGGGGAAGGTGTGCCCTACTCTTCCATGACTGGTCTACCCAGGGCTAGACAGGCCCTCTCTTTCATGGCTGGCCTTCCCATGGCAGGACAGGCCCAAAGGTTCCATGCAGAGGAAGGTATGCCCCCCTGTTCCATAGCTAAACTACACATGGCCAGAGAGGCCCTCTCTTACATGGCTGGCCTCTCCAGGAAAGGACAGGCCCTGGGGTGCCAGACCAGGGAAGGTGTGCCCCCATTTTCTAAAGATGGCCTCCACAAGGCTGGCCAGGCCCTAGAGAGTTACTGCAGGGAAGCTTTGCCTTCCTTTTACACGGCTGGTCTCTGCGGGCACGGACAGGCCCTAGGGAGTCAGTCTGGGGAAGCCGTGCCCTCCCTTCCACTGGTTTCCTCTGCAGACCATTCAAGCCCTGGGGAGCCAGGCCAGGGAACTGGTGCCACCTTCTTCCATGGCTGGCCTCCACGGGATGGACAGACCCTGGGGAAACAGACCAGAGAAGCTGCATCTCCCTCCTCCATGGCTGGCCTGTGCCCCCTCTTCCAAGTCTGGCCTTCCCAAGCACCTGTCTAACTATGAAAGCTGTGCCTCTTCTTCCACAGATGGCTTCCCCATGGTTTGTTAGGCCCTGGGGAGTGAGGCCAGGGAAGCTGCATGCCCCTCATCCATGGCTGACCTCCATGGGCCGGACAGGCCATGGGAGGCCAGGCCGAGGTAGCTGCACCTGCTTCTTTCACAGGCTGGGCTCCCCAAGGCTGCTCACGTCCTGGGTTGGCAGACTGGAAAACCTGTGACCCCCTCTTCCATATCTGACTCCACAGGGATGGACAGGTCCTGGGAAGCCAGGAATGGGAAGCTACATCCCCTTCTTCCACAGCCGGCCTCTTCACTCAAGCCAAGCCATTGGGTGACAGGCCGGAGAAGCTGTACCCTCTCCTCCATGGCTTGCCTCCCCAGGCATGCCAGGCCTTGGGGAGCTGGACAAAAGAAGATTCACCACCCCCCATCCATGTCTGGCCTCACCTGGACAGGATAGGCCCTGGGGGAGCAAAGCAGGGAAAGCTGTGTCCCCTCCTCCATGGCAAGCCTCGCTCCTTCTTTCATGGCTGGACGAGTATAGGGAGACGCCTGTGGATGTTATACCCCCTCTCCCATGGCAGAACTAGTCTGCCTCTTCTATGGCTGAACTTCCCAAGGCCTGCGATGGTGGGGAGGCTGGGCCGGCTCTTCCATGGCTGTCCTCCCCAGGATAGGAAAGGCCATGGGGTGTCAGGCTGGGGAAGGTGAGAACCCTTATTTACGGTTTTTTCCATTTGATAACTATGGATAAAAATAATACACATCAATAGAAGCTCTGTAATATCTTCCACCATTTTAAGATTGCAAAGGAATCCTGAAAGTGAAAACTTTCTGAAGCCCTGATTCTGAGTCCTTGTGCCTCTGTTCTCTCAGCTGAAAACACACACTTTTTCAGAGTCCAGTTTATGGCTTAAGAAGATAACTCACATTAAATGTTTGCTCGAGGTTTCACAGCGAGCCAGTGCCTGGCTAGAACCATGCATCTTGTTTTTGGTCTCTGACTTTAGCTGTTTGGGATTTTTGTTTTATTTTGTTTTAGTTTTGGTTTTAGGTAGGATATTGCAATGTAGTGCTGGTTGGCTTGAGCTAGCCTGGAACATACTGTATAAATCAAATTGATCTCAAACTTATGGTGATTCTCCTGCCTCTGCCTCCCAAACACCAAATACCAAAACAGGATTACTGTTTCTTGAAACATCGACAGTTGACAGCTTTTCCTCAGGTTCAGAGAGCAGTGTCTGGGGCCTAGGTTAAGAGTATGGAGAATCCTTCCTGCTGGAGGACAAGTGATGGCCACACTGCAACACTGCCATGCCCAGGGCTGCCCCTGGACAAGAGTGGGACTCCTCCTAACCTTGTCACAGTACGGTGTCTGTAAACAGCTGAAATCCAAAAATGTTGGCACTGCTGTAGTTCACTCCTCTAACCACCAGAGGGCAGAAATAGGCCAATAGTAGAACAGTAGGGGGACTTCTGAGTGCTTGCAGAGCTGGAAAACTCTCTTGAGGAATGACTTCCCTTATGCCATGACATTTCCCAGCAAGATGGCAACTCCCTGTTCAAGAGGGGAAATCTCCCTGACGATGCTTCACCATCACTTTAAACAGTATAGCCTAGCCTCTGCCCACTCTGTCACAGCTGCTGCCTTCCCTGAATACATCCATTTTAACTCTAAGGCCCTAGGAGGGTAGAAGATGCACTTGTTGGCCATTAGTGAGCCTTGGCTTTTTCATGTTTAAAGTGGAGGAGAAAAATATATGCTCATCTCACAGTATTGAAAAAAATAAAATAGTACTGGGAGAGAGCTCTCTTTTAACTTTTGTATTAGTACCCAATAGGAAAATTGTTGTTAATGTTAGCAAAAAATACAAATGCCTGGCCTACACTACAAATGGAACAGTGTTAAAGCAGGAGCAAGCACTCTGGAGTTACAATGATCTCTGATTTAGCAAATGCCTAGTCCAAATACAGTGACACTGAAAGAGAACTTTACAAATATCACCTAAGAAAACTGTACTTTATTGTCCATATTAATTAAAGTCATATAATACATGGAGTTTGAAAAGTGGCTTCATTTGCACCATCCCCTGACTACTCCTGAGAACAGAAATCTATCATGACTCTTTTCTACTAATGGACTCAGAGAACTTTTACAAGGCCTCATAGGTACAGCCAAGTCTGTATCTGAGAGTTGCATTATTTCCCCAGGGAGATCCAGAAGATTCTACCTCAACTCTCAGTCAGAGTACAGAAACACCCTCAAATTCCAATTTGTCAAGCCTGCTAAAGAAGGGTCCTACTCCCTCACCCCCAGTAAATACCAACAGTTTTATCCTGTCCTTACTGAGAGATTAACCAGTCTTTCCCTTCCAATTACAGATACCGCCACTACTTACCTGAGTTCCCTGACCTCCCTCCTGCCCACAGGGAAACTTTTCCAAGCTTCTGTAGATTGTGTCAGGGTGGCCTTAGAGGAGCTAGGGACTTCCCAAGAAGTGCTGGAGAAAGACAGACTCGGGGTACCTGCTCAAACAAGAGATGACTTAGTAATGGAGTAGAGCCCTTGCCAGGCTGCAGCTGCTTCTGTCTCAAACCTGTCCTGGTTCTGTAAAACACCTTATGCATTTCAGGAGAATGCCCAGGTAGACTCAAGAAAGATCAAGCACATACATACTGTCAATCCTTGTGCCTTGTTTATTTAGTCTCTTCAGTTGTCCACCCCTAAATCACCCTTTAAAAATTCTAATGAAAGTATATTTCAGCCAATTGCCTCTAATGTTGGCCTGGGATCCATAGTTATGGTTTGTGGATCTGAGAACTTGGATGGGGAGTGACTATATGTTCACTAGTTTCTAAGTGAATTTAATTTTTCTTTGTCTCAAGACTCAGCAGTGTTAATAACACCTTTGCCACTAATAGAACCAAGATGCTTTCATAGTGTCTCTCAATGTAGGTCTCCTGAAAATTTTACACTCACTACAACTTGGAAACCATAATGGTTACTATATCTGCTGGGTTTACTTATGTTATTAAAAGGTGTGGTAGAAGACTATGACACAAATTTGTTTTCTGACTATTTCAGGAATGGCATTTTGATACAATTCGTTCCTGTGTAATCCTGTGTTTCAGTCCATGCATTTGGGAACATTGGAAAAAACAGTCTATGGGCTCCAATACACTATTAACCAGAGCCTGGACACAAAACAGCCCAGTATTCCTGATCTAGAACTGTCTTCTAGTCAAATTCCCAGTCTTAATCTTTTCTTTATAACAAGTGACCACAGAGAAGGCTTTCTCAGTATTTGTTGAACCTCCAACAAATATCAAATGTTACTACCTTGTTACATATTGTGAACATGACGTTTTTGTGAATATGACATATTAGAATCCAGCCTCTGCTCTAGCAACAATATCTGCAGTAGCCTCTTTTCACAGATACCCACAGACACCCTGCTGAGGCACTATCTGTGAATTCCTAGCTAAGAGGCCAGGATCTCTCACCTGGGATCCAGGTATCAGTACCAAATCCTGCATCCCACCCTTTAATGACTATTCTTGATTATCAACTTGACTTCTGGAATTAACTAAGAACAAAGCTTCTGGGTATATGCCTGAGGGATTTTTCTTGATTGGATCATTTAAAGGATCATTTAAGGCAGGAAGATCCACCAACTTCTGGTGGCTGTCTATGCAAAGGATGTGGAAGGGGGAAGCATTTGCTCTTTGCTTCACTCTCACTGGCAAGTTCATTCCTTCACTGGTATTAAAGTCTGCTTCAAGATTGCTACATATACTGAAGACCAGCTGAGACATCCAGACTTGTGGACAAAACAGCTATTGGATTCTTGAACTTTCCACTGAGAGATAGCCACTATTAGAATAGTCAGATTGCGCTTGTGTGTAAGCCATTTTGATAAATTTCATATATGTGTGAAACAAAGAGGACACTATGATGATTGAATGATTGAATAATATGTTTGAATAAGAATGGTCCCCATAGGCTAATATATGAATGTTTAGTTATCAAGGATTGGTACTACTTAGAAGGATTAGGAGGTGTGGCCTTATTGGAAGAAGTATGTCACTGGTTTTGAGGTTTCAGAAGCCCAAGCCAGGCACAATGACTTTTTTGCTTTCTTCCTGCTGCCTGTGGATTCAAATATAGAACTCTCAATTACTTCTCCATAATCCTGTCTGCCTGCATGACACCATATTTCCAACCATGATGAAAATGAACTAAACCTCTGAAACTGCAAGCAAGCCCCAAATAAATGCATTTTTATAGGAGTTTTTGTGGTCATGGTGTCTCTTCACAGCAACAGAACACTGCCTAAAACAGACACAAACTCATAAATAAATTTTTAAAAACACAAACAGATCCACACTGAAAACTTGGAAATGAAGATTTTAGTAAGGCAAATAAAAGCCTCATTGGAAATGATCCACATAGGAGTACATCCCAAAGAAGACAGAATATTAGGAACTGAAGACAAATAGAAGAATTGGTACATTCAGCCAAGGAAAATAAAATTTTTAAAATATGAATGGAATATGGAAGTTACTGAAGATACCAAGTAAAAACCAAGTTTATGAGTCATGTGCATAGAAGAGCAACATTATACAAAGGCACTGTGGTAGCTTGGATGGAAAACATCGCCCACAGACTTATGTTTTTAGACTCTTAATCCTCAGTGATGATATTTGGGAGGGTTATGGGAATGTGAAGCTACACTGGAGAAAGTATATCACTGGGGGTAGGCTCTTCACTCTACCTTCACTTTACTCTCCCTGATTTCTACATGTAGTTTAATAAATGATCTATCAGCCTCTTATATGGCTACCTGCTACCATGTCTTCCTGCAATTATGGGTTCTCAGTCTGGAACCATAAGCCAAGCTAAATGCTTTGTTTGGTCATGGCATTTTATCCCAGTTACAGAAAAGTAACTGATACAGGCACAGGAAAGAATTCCAAACAACTGAAGTAGAAAAATTCCAAAATCTAGGAAAAGAGAAGTTCACCCAAATACTAGAGCCAGAAGAGAAACTTTCTACATCATATAATGGTTAAAATACTAAATATACAGAACAAAAGAAATGCGTTGAAATCTGCATGAGATAAGTACCACGTCACACAGAAAGGCAGGCTGAAAGAATAACACTTATATTATAAATAGAAACTAAAAGTGAAAAAAGTTTGGATGGATATATTTCAAGTTCTGAAAAACCACATCTTCCAGCCCAGAAAAATTATCTGCAACAATTAATTCCATGATAAAAATTGGCTAAAATCATTTAGGATCATCAGTGGAGCTCTAAGAAAATAATTTACCTTTGCCTAAGAAAATAATTTTTAGAATGAAAAGAATAATGAAGAAGTTACATTCAAGAGGCTACAGGAAGAAACATAAATCATGTTTAGAAGTAGCTAACTGAGGAATAGCAAAATAAGTATACAGAATCAACAAATGACAGAAAGTAACACATACTTCTGATAATAATTCTGAACATTAGTGATCCCAATTCCCAGTTAAAAAAATACAGGGATCCAGTGATGTGGGTCAGCAAGTGAAATGCTTGCTGCATAAGCCCTATGATCTCAGTTTGATTCCTGGAACTCATATAAATGTGGAAAAGGAGAACCTACTGCAAAATTATCTCCAACCTCCACACATATGCCTTGATAAACACACACAGGCACACACACACATGCACATACACACACATGTACATACACACACATATGCACACCTATACACACATGTACAGAGATGTACAAACACAATTAAGTACACTAATGTTAATAAATAAATTTTAAAAGAATTATTTAAAGACAGACTAGTACACTGGATCAAAACCTGGTATACATTTATTTGCAACTCTAAGAAACACACCTCACCACCCAAGCTGGACATTACTTGTGTGAAGACTATGAAAGCTATTCTAGATGAAAGGACTGGGAAAAAATTATCAGGTGTCTCCATTCTAACATCTGACAAGATGGACTTCAGAATTTTGTTAAATTAATTAACCAGAAGAGATAAATGATGTCACTTCATTCTGAGTAAAGGAACAACCCTTCAAGAAGGCAAACCAATTTTAAACATATACATACAAAACACAAATAAAACCAATTTTATAAAATAAATAATCCTAAATGTCAAGTCACTGATTAAAGCTATTTGAGTTAAATGATATCTTATATGAAATGGACATAACAAATACCCACAGAAAATTCCTTTTAAATGCTGTAGAACACATTTTTTTCAATAGCCATGAAACTTTATCTAAGATAAGTCATACACTATCAAAAAAGGAAAATTGAAATAATTTCTTTTATTTTATCATAATATAATGAAATAAAGCTAGAAATCAACAAAAAGAATCTACAAAAATTTAAAAAATTAGTGAAAGTTGAGCAATATGCTAGTGAATGGGCCATAAAAGAAAATAAGAAATAAATCTTTAAAACTTCCATAATTGAATTAAAATGAAGGTACAGCAAGCCAAAACTTATGGAATACAGTCAAAGTAGTCCTGAGAGGAAGTTCAAAATTTAGAAAGACCCGAAATAATGACTCAATGTTTCTTACAGTCTTGAACACACAAGAGAAGCTCAAAAGCAGAAGCTACAATAAATAGCTAACATCAGAGCAGAACTTAATAAAATAGAAAAAAATGAAACGAAGAGTGGAGTTTTAGCTGTACAGGCACCACACAGTTGGATGGGAAGATAAAAATCAAGCTGGGATTGAGCTGGAAACATCCTCTTTCCCATCTAGCTGGTGTTAATCCACAGAAGTGCCCAGAAGGAGACAACTCTGCATTTCATCTGCTTTTCTACAATCCCATAGGCATGGTCAGTTCTCCTAGTCCTGAGACATTCTTTCACCAGTATTAGAGCCAACTTGTTTGGAATCACAGCATAGACTGAAGATGAGCAAATCACCAGGACACCAGTGCTAGACCAGGACTGCTGAGACGTCCAGCCTTGCAGACTGAGCTGCTCCTGGATTCTTGGTCTTTCCGGTGTGAGACGAACATTGTTGGACTACCCAGATTTCATCCTATAATTCAGTCTATTTATATCTCTCTTCTATCAGTTCTGTTCCTTTAGAGAACCCTGATTAATATAGCCAAGGAGGGCTTATACTCCAGAGGGTAACTTACTACTGTTATTTCACTAAACTGAAATGCCACGAAATTGCCTTCCAAATATTTATGTTTATAATCATAGACAGATGCTACTCTCAGTCCTAGTCTGAGGAGATTCTCTTTGAAATGAATGGCAGTGAATGCAGAGAATGAATAACAGCCACTTAGTCCTAAACAGGACATTATATTACTCCTGTGAGCCTAGGCAAACATTTTAGAGGAAAAAGTGGAAAGATGTAAGAGTTGGGCGATTGGGAGAAGAACATGATATATCTCACCAAGATCACGACCTCACAGCATCTGTAGCAGTCTACACAAGATTGGAGCTATCAGTGGTCAACCCTCTATTAGGATAGTGTCTCAAGGGGAACCTATTTTGTGAACTATTGGTAACTGATAGATTCAGGGGGACATAGCAGTCATTGTAATCAGTGGTGCAGCCACTGATGAGTCCACCAGGTTCCACTGGGTAGTTTAAAACAAGAGGTGACACATACATCCCCAGTTATGAGAAAAATAAAAGTAGCTGAGTCCAAGATATTAAAAAGATATTTGGTGAACATTATAAAATCAGCAAAATATATGAGTTATACATGTCTTCAAATAATAACTGCATATTAATGGTCTCAATTCCCCCAATAAAAGTTGTATTGCTGTTGTTGGCTCCAAGAAGCAATGACAAGAATTGTATTAGGGCAAAAGACTAAAAAAATGAGATTCTAAGCAAAGGGAACTAAAAAGCATTAGTAGGGAAGCTCAGCTTGCTTTAATACTGAGGGGACTTAAGATGTGAGTGGACAGTCACATGGTGGAACACCACATTCTCTAGGTCCTCCCCAGTGGGACAAAACCCCAGGCCCTTCCCCCAACTCCTTTGGCTTTTTGAGCCAGCAAGCAGGGAGTTTCCTGCGGCTAGGCTCTCCCAAAACCCAAACCCATCCACTTGATCCCCCAAGCTACTAGCCACACTCTGTCTAAGAACTGAGAGCTTGCTATAATACTGAGGGGACCAAGAGCTTGCTACAACACTGAGGGGATTAAGAGAGAGCACCAAGAGAGAAAACCAGGAGAGGAGACCAAGAGAGCAGGTTATAGAGACCTCAGAGGCTTTCTGAAACAGACATTGACAATACAGAGCAGACCAAGAAAAACTCCCACTCAGACAGCCATTGCAAAGACTGGACCAATACGCAAAGACACTGCAGGCCTCATTTGAAGGAAGAGATGGGTAGGCGCCAATGCAAGAATTCCTCCAACAACCAAAAAAGCAACATGGCAACACCAGAACCCAGCAGTCACACAACAGGAAGACTTGATCATCCTAACACAGAAGAAGCAGAAGAAAATGACTTTAAACATAACTTTATGAAAATGATGGAAACCTTTACAGAGGAAATTGAAAACTCCCTTTTAAAAAATGGAGGAGAAGACAAACAAAAAATGGGAAGAAATTAATAAATCCCTCAAAGAAATCCAAGAAAATCAAGAAAAAACAATCAAACAGGTGAAGGAAACAATTCAAGACTTGAAGACTGAAATACAGGTAATAAAGAAAACACAAACAAAAGGAATTCTGGATATGGAAAATCTGGGTAAATGAACATGAACTGCAGAGACAAGTATAACCAACAGAATACAAGAGAAAGAATCTCAGGCACTGAAGATACTGTAGAGGAAATAGACTCATTGGTCAAAGAAAACATTAAATCCAACAAAATTCTTAACACAAAACATCCAGGAAATCTAGGACACCATGAAAAGACCAAACCTAAGAATAATAGGGGTAGAAGAGGGAGAAGAACTCCAGGTCAAAGGCACAGAAAATATATTCAACAAAATCATAGAAATAAACTTTCCCAACCTAAAAATGGATATTCCTATGAAGGTACAAGAAGCTTATAGAACACCAAATAGACTGGATCAAAAACAATCCTGTTGCCATATAATAATCAAAACACAAAACATACAGAATAAATAAAAAATATTAAGAGCTGCAAAGGAAGAAGGGCAAGTAACATATAAAGGTAAACCTATCAGAATTACACCCAACTTCTCAGTGGAAACTATGAAAGCCAGAAGGTCCTGGATAGATGTGCTGCAGACACTAGGAGACCATGGATGCAAGCCCAGACTACTATAGCCAGCAAAGCTTTCATTCACCATTAATGGAGAAAACAAGATATTCCATGACAAAAACAGATTTAAACAATACATATTCATAAACCCAGCCTTACAAAAAGTACTAGAAGGAAAACCCCAACCCAAGAAAGCTAACTGAACCCACAGAAACACAAGCATCTGATAACCCCCACCAGCATAACCCAAAGAAGGGAAACACACAAACGCTATTTACTCCAAAAAATATCCGGAATTAACAACCACTGGTCATTAATATAGCTTAATATCAATGGACTCAATTCACCTATAAAAGGGCAAAGGCTAAGAGAATGGATATGAAAACAGGATCTACTCTTATGTTGTATACAAAAAACACACCTCAACCTCGAAGACAGACACTACCTCAGAGTAGAGGGTTGGGAAAAGGTTTTCCAATCAAATGGACCTAAGAAACAAGTGGGTGTAGCTATCCTAATATCTAACAAAATTGATTTCAAACTAAAATCAGTCAGAAGAGATGGAGAAGGACACTTTGTACTCATAACAGGAACAATTCATCAAGATGAAGTCTCAATCCTGAACATCTATGCCCCTAATACAAGGGCACCCACATATGTAAAAGAAATATTATGAAAACTTAAATCTCACATCAAATCTCACACAATAATAGTAGGAGACTTCAAAACTTCTTTCTTGCCAATGGGCAGGTCAACCAGACAGAAACTTAACAGAAAAATAATAAGACTAACAGATGTAATGAATCAAATGGACTTAACAAACATCTATAGAACATTCCACCCAAACACAAAAGAATATATACCTTCTTCTCAGCACCTCATGGAACCTTCTCTAATCACATACTCAGTAACAAAGCAAACCTCCACAGATACAAAAAAAATTGGAGTAAACCCCTGTGTCTTATTGGATCATCATGGATTAAAGTTAGAATTTAACAACAATAATACTCTCAGAAAGCCTACAAACTCATGGAAATTGAACAGTCAACTACTGAACCATCCCTGGGTCAAAAAGAGATAAAGAAAGAAATTATAGACTTCCTTGAATTCAACGAAAATGAAGGCACAACACATTCAAACCTATGGGACACTATGAAAGCAGTGCTAAGAGGAAAGTTCATAGCACTAAGTTCCCACATAAAGAAAACAGAGAAAGCTCACATTAGTGACTTAACAGCACACCTGAAAACTCTAGAACAAAAAGAAGCAGACTAACCCAGGAGTAGTAGAAGACAGGAAATAATGAAGTAGAGGGCTGAAATCAACAAAATAGAAAGAAAAAATACATAGAATCAATGAAACAAAGAGCTGGTTCTTTGAGAAAATCAACAAGATAGACAACTCTTTATCCAAACTAATCAAAAGGCAGAGAGAGGACATCCAAATTAACAAAACCAGGAATGAAAAGGGGGGCATAACAACAGACACTGAGGAAACTCAGAGAATCATTAGGTCATACTATAAAAAACCTGTTTTCCACAAAATTGAAAAATGTAAAAAAAAAGCTAATTTTTTAGATAGATACCATATAGCAAAATTAAATCAAGGCCAGTTGAGCAATTTAAATAGACCTATAAACTGCAAGGAAATAGAAGCTGTCATCAGAAGCCTCCCAACCAAAACAAACAAACAAACAAACAAACAAAAAAAAAAAACAGGGCCAGATGGTTTTAGTGCAGAATTCTACCAGAACTTCCAAGAAGAGCTAATACCAGAAGGAACATTGTCAAACTCTTTTTATGAGACTACAGTTACCCTGATACCAAAACCACACAAAGAATCAACCAAGAAAAAGAATTGCAGACCAATCTCACTCATGAACATGGATGCAAAAATATTCAATAAAATACCGGCAAATCGAACCCAAGAACACATCAAAAAATTAACCAACATGATCAAGTCAGCTTCATCCCAGAGATGCAGGGATGGTTCAACATATGAAAATCTATCAATGTAATACATTATAAAAATAAACTGAAAGAAAAACCATACGAGCATTTCATTAGATGCTGAAAAAGCATTTGACAAAATCCAACACCTGTTCATGATAAAGGTCTTGGAGAGATCAGGGATACTAGGAACATACCTAAATATAATAAATGCAATATACCACAAGCCGACAGCCAACATCAAATTAAATGGAGAGAAATTCAAAGCAATTCCACTAAAATCAGGAACAAGACAAGACACTCTCTCCATATCTCTTCAATATAGTTCTTAAAGTTTTAGCAATAGCAATAAGACAACAAAAGGAGATCAAAGGATTCAAATTGGAAAGAAAGAAGTCAAAATTTTGTCATTTGCAGATGATATGATAATATATATGTGACCCCAAAAACTCTACCAAAGAAGTCCTACAGCTGATAAATACCTTCAGTGATGTGGCAGGATACAAGATCAACTCAAAAAAACTCAGTAGCCCTCCTATACACAAATGATAAAGATGCTGAGAGGGAAATCAGAGAAACATCACCTTTCACGATAGCCACAAATAACATAAATTATTTTGGGGTAACACTAACCAAAGAAGTGAAAGACCTATTTGACAAAAATTTTTAGTCTTTGAGGAAAAAAATTGAAGAAGATACCAGAAAATGGAAAGATATCCCATGCTCTTGGATAGGTAGGATCAACATAGTAAAAATGGCAGTTCTACTAAAAGCAATCTATAGATTCAATGCAATCGCCATCAAAATACCAACAAAATTCTTCACAGACCTTGAGAGAACAATAATCAACTTTATATGGAAAATCAAAAAACCCAGGATGGCCAAAATAATCCTACACAATAAAGGAACTTTGGGAGGCATCACCATCCCTGACATCAAGCTCTATTACAGAGTTACAGTAATGAAAACAGCTTGGTATTAGCATAAAAACAGAGAGGTTGACCAATGGAATCGAATTGAAGACCCGGATATTAATCCACACACCTATTAACACCTGGTTTTTGAGAAAGAAGCTAAAATAATACAATGGAAAACAGAAAGCATCTTCAACAAATGGTGCTGGCATAACTGGATATCAACCTGTAGAAGAATGAAAATAGATCCATATCTATCACCATGCACAAAACTCAAGTCCAAATGGATTAAAGACCTCAATATAAATCCGACCACACTGAAACTGATAGAAGAGGAAGTGGGAAGTAGCCTGCAATGCATAGGCATAGGAGATCACTTCCTATGTATAACCCCAGTAGCACAGACAATAAGAGCAGCAATAAATAAATGGGACCTCCTGAAACTGAGAAGCTTCTGTAAAGCAAAGGATACAGTCAATAAGACAAAAAGGTAACCTACTGAATGGGAGAAGATCTTCACCAATCCCACATCAGACAAAGGACTGATCTCCAAAATATATAAAGAACTCAAGACTATCCATTAAAATTCTAAGTAACCCAATTAAAAAATGGGGTACTGAACTAAACAGAGAATTCTCAACAGAAGAAATTCAAATGGCCAAAAGATATTTAAGGACATGTTCAACTTCCTTGGCTATCAGGGAAATGCAAATCAAAACAACTCTGAGATACCATCTTACACCTGTCAGAATGGCTAAAATCAAAAACACCAATGATACATTATGCTGGGGAGGATGTGGAGTAAGGGAAGCACTCATCCATTGCTGGTGGGAATGCAAACCTGTACAACCACTTTGGAAATAAGTGTGGTGGTTTCTCAGAAAATTGGGAGTCAACCTACCTCAGGATACAGCAATACCACTCTTGGGAATATATCCAAAAGATGCCCAATCATACTACAAAAGCATTTGTTCAACTATGTTCATAGCAGCATTATTTATAATAGCCAGAACCTGGAAACAACCTAGATACCCCTCAATGGAAGAATGGATAAAGAAAATGTGGCACATAGACACATTAGAGTACTACTCAGTGGTTAAAAAAAAAAAGACATCTAGAATTTTGCATGTAAATGGATGGAAGCAGAAAACACTATCCTGAGTGAGACAACCCAGACCCAAAAATATGACTATGGTATGTACTCATTCATTAGTTGATTCTAGCCATAAACAAAGGACATTGAGCCTATAGTTCATGATCCTAGAGAAACTAAGTAATAAGGTGAACCCAAAGAAAAACATATATAGATCCTCCTGGAAAATGGAAGCAGACAAGATCACCTGGCAAAAGTTGAGAGCATGAGGGTGAGGGTAGAGGGAAGGGGAAAGAAGAAGGCAGAGGGGAGAAGGTGAGTGTTGGGTAGAGCTTGGGGGAGTGGGATGGTTGAGATGGAGGAAGGATGGATATGGGAACAGGGAAGGAGATATCTTAATTGAGGGAGTCATTTTGGGGTTGGCAAGAGGTTTGGCTCTGGAGGGGTTCCCAGGAGTCCTTGGGGATGACACCAGCTAGGACCCTGGGCAGTGGAGGAGAGGGTGCCTGAACTGGCCTTATCCTGTAGTCAGACTGATGACTATCTTGAATATCACCATAGAACCTTCGTCTGGTGATGGATGGACACAGAGACAGAGACCCACATCGGAGCACTGGACTGTGCTCCCAATGTTCAGTTGATGAGAGGAAGGAGGGAAAATATGAGCAAGGAAGTCAGGACCATGAGGGGTTAACCCACTGAGACAGTGTGCCTGATCTAATGGGAGCTCTCACCAACTCCAGCTGGACTGGGAATGAAGGAGCATGAGATCAAACTTGTCCCTCTGAATGTGGTTGACAGTTGGGGCAGACTGAAGGCCCAATGACAATGGCACTAGAATTTGTCTCTACTGCATGTACTGGTTTTTTGGGATCCTATTCTCTTTGGATGCATACCTTGCTCAGCCTGGATGGAGGGGGGAGGGCCTTGGACTTCCCACAGGGCAGGGTACCTTGCCCTCTCTTAGGACTGGAGGGTATGAGGGGAGGGTGTGTGGGGAAGCAGGAGGGAAATGGGAGGAGGGGAAGAAGTGGGAATTTTGATTGGTATGATTTTCAAAGTAATAAAAAAAAGGAAAAAAAAAGAAGAGAAAGTGGGAAGTAATCTTCAATGTGTGGGCACAGGAGACCACTTCTTAAATATAACCCCACTAGCATAGACACTGAGAGCAACAATAAATAAATGGGACCTCCTGAAATTAAAAAGCTTCTGTAAAGCAAAGGACACAGTCAATTAGACAAAAAGGCAGCTTACTGAATGGGAAAAGATCTTCACCAATCCCACATCAGACAAAGGACTGATCTCCAAAATATATAAAGAACTCAAGAAACTATCCATTAAAATTCTAAATAACCCAATTAAAAATGGGGTACTGAACTAAACAGAGAATTCTCAACAGAAGAAATTCAAATGGCCAAAAGATACTTAATGAAATGTTCAACATCCTTAGCTATCAGGGAAATGCAAATCAAAACAACTCTGAGATACCATCTTACACCTGTCAGAATGGCTAAAATCAAAATCATTTATTATAGCTTATGCTGGAGAGGATGGAGTAAGGGGAACACTCATCCATTGCTGGTGGGAATGCAAACTTGTACAACCGCTTTGGAAATCAGTATGGCGGTTTCTCAGAAAATTTGAAATCAACCTACCTCAAGATCCAGCAATACCACTCTTGGGCATATACCAGAAAGATGCCCAATCATACTACAAAAGCATTTGTTCAACATTATTTGTACTAGCCAGAACCTGGAAACAACCCAGATGCCCCTCAACTGAAGAATGGATAAAGAAAATATTGCACATTTGCACATTAGAGTACTACTCAGCAGTAAAAAAACAATGACATCTTGAATTTTGCATGCAAATCGATGGAATTAGAAAACACTATCCTAGCTGGGCGGTGGTGACACAGGCCTTTAATACTAGTACTCGGGAGGCAAAGGCAGGTGGATCTCTGAGTTCGAGGCCAACCTGGTCTACAAGAGCTAGTTCCAGGACAGGCTCCAAAGCTGCAGAGAAACCCTGACTCGAGAAACAAAACAAAAACAAACAAACAAACAAAACACTAACCTGAGTGAGGTAACCCAGACCCAAAAAGATGAATATAGTATGTACTCACTCATATGTGCATATCTATAAACAAAGGACATTGAGCCTATATTTCATGATTCCTAGAGAAGCTAAGTAATAAGGTGAACCCGAAGAAAAACATATATAGATCCACCTGGAAATTGGAAACAGACAAGATCACCTGATAAAATTGGGAGCATGAGGGTTGGTGGAGAAGGGAGAGTAGAAGGGGAAGAGGAGGGCAGGAGAGGAGGGTTGAGGAGAACTTGAGGGAATGGGATAGTGGAGATGGAGAAAGGACAGAGATGAGAGCAAGGAAAGAGATATCTTGATTGAGGGAGCCATTATAGAGTTAGCAGAAACCTGGCTCTAGAGAAATTCCCAGAAATCCACAAGGATGACCCTGGTTAAGACCCTAAACAATAGAGGAGAGGGGGCCTAATCTTGACTTGCCCTGTAATCAGACTGATGAATATCTTAAATATCACCATAGAACCTTCCTTCAGCAACTGATGGAAACAGGTGGAGACTTGCATCAGAGCACTGGACTGAGCTCCCAAAATCCAGTTGAAGAGTGGAAGGAACGAGAATATGAGCAAAGAGGTCAAGACCATGATGTGTTCATCCACTGAAACAGTTTACCTGAGCTAATGGGAGCTCACCAACTCTAGCCAGACTGGGAAGGAATGAGCATAGGACCAAACTAGTCCCTCTGAATGTGGTTGACAGTTGAATTTTGGGGCAGACTGAGGGGCCACTGACAGTGGCACCAGAACTTATCCCTACTGCATGTACTGACCTTTTGGGATCCTATTCTCTTTGAATATATACCTTGTTCAGCCTAGGTATAATAAAGAGGGCCTTGGACCTTCCACAAAGCAATGTGCCCTACCCTCTCTGAGGATTGGATGGGGGAGGGGTGGTAGGGTGTGTGGAGAGAATGGGAGGAGGGGAGGGAGTTGGAACTTGGATTGATTTTTTTTAAAAATCTAATAAATTAAAAAAGAAACAGTAGTAATTATTTTAATTTCCAAAAAATAAAATTCAAAATAAAACTTCTCAGAAGAGATAAGCAGGGAAATTTCATACTCATTAAAGGAAAAAATACACCTCTAGGTTATTACAATCCTAAGCATATATACACCAAACATGGGACATCCAAATTTGTAAAAGAAACATTATTAGATCTAAAACAATAAATTGGTTTTAAAACCTTACCCTCAATAATTGGCAGGTAATTACTAGACAGAAACTTTGTTAAAGACACCATAAATCAAATAGACCTAACACATTCTACCTGCATCACAGCCAAATTTCATGCCAAGCCTGCCTGTACATCTTCACCAGAACTCACAACCTACACTCCAACTGAACATGTTGTGTCCACACCAGACACACAACCAACAAACATAAGAAGCCCACATGCTCAGATCTCATTACAAAAATAAGAACAACATAAAGGATCAAGAAAACCCCCATACAAATCTGCCAGTTCTCTAGAACTGTTCTACAATGAGAATCACCTAAATGAACCCCAGGACATAGAACTTAAAAGAACAATCATAAATTCCATCAAGGAACTCAAGGAGTATAAGGAAGACAAAAAAGATCAGCAAATTTAGAGATCATTAATTCCTGATATGAATGTGGGAAAGGGACTTGTAGGGAGAAGGAAAGATTGTTAGGAGTGGAATACAGATAAAAGAGAATGGAGTAACAGAAATCAATGTGCATTATATACAGGCATATATATAGGCAGGAGTTTCTGTCCTGCCAACCAACTCCCAAATAACCACAAAGAGACTTATTAATTATAAATGCTTGGTCAATAGCTTAGGCTTGTTATTAACTAGTTCTTGCAACTTGAAGTAACCCATATTTCTTATCTATGCCCTTTCATGTGGCAGTACATTTTTTCAGCACAGCATGTTAATCTCCTGCTTCCTCTGCATTTGGCTTGAGACTTCACCCCCCCCCTTATTCCCAGTGCTCTCTTTTTGTCTGCAAGTCACATGTAACCTTTACCTGCCTAGCTATTGGCCATTTAGCTCTTTATTAAACCAATCTGAGTGACAAATCTTCACAGTATACAAAAGGATTGTTCCACAACATGTATGAAAGTTTCAAAGAACAAATATAGCAAGTTTAATTTATTTTTAAATTCTATTTAGGCCAAGCATGGTAGTGTATGCTTTTAATCACAACACTCAGCAGGAGAGGCAAGTGGGTATCTATGAGAAAACATAAAAATAAATGTAGGAGAAGGAAATGATGAAGATAATCTAGGATCTGAAAACCAAGCTTAGTAAAGATATAAAAATATTAATGAGAACTCAATCTGAAATGAAGTTGGAGTTGAAAACCTCGATAGCTCAATTAGAAAACTTATAGGAAAGCTTTGAATGTAGAATGGATTAAGTAGAAGATGTACTCTCAAGACTCAAAGATAAAGCAGAGGAGCTAGGCCACACAAATAAAGAATAATTTTTAAAAAAATCCTTAATAAAAACCAGAAAGAAACATGAAATAGCCAAATTTGTTAATTATATGAACAGATGAAGAAGAAACCTAGGCATAGACCAGATCTTCAGCAAGATCATAGGATAAAAATCCCCCAAAATAAGGAAAGACACACCCTTATGAATATAAGAAGCATATAGAATATCAAATAGACAAGATCAGATATGAAACTCCCCATAGTCTATCAGTTAAAACAATAAACATACAGAACAAAGAAAGAGTATTGAAAGCTTAAGAGAAAAAAAAAACATAAGTCACATATAAAAGGAAATTCATCAAATAACAGCAGATTTCTCAGTGAAAACTTTGGAAAACAGAAGAACCAGGAGCAATGTACTCCAAGTTCTACAAGACCATGAATGCCAACTTAGCCTTCTGTACCCAATAGAACTGTAATGTTCCCTGTTTTAAAAAAAAAATCTAAAAGAGGGACTGGAGAGAGGACTCAGTAGTTAAGAACACCACTGCTGTTCTTCCGAAGAACCCAGTTTCAGTTCCCAGCACCTCCATGGCTGCTCACAGTCATCTGTAACGCTAGTTCCAGGGGAAATCTGAGGCCTTCTTCTGGTCTCTTTGAGTACTGCATGCAGGTGGTACAGAACCATGTGCAGGCAAAATACCCACACATATAAAATAAAAATAAATAAATCTTCCTTTTAAATCCTAAGATAATTCAAGTCCACCAAATCAGCCCTACAGCTAATACTGGAAGAAATACTTCTAACTGAGTGGGGGTGAAAACATACTCATCAGACTGTAGGAAAAAAAGCAAATGAAACTATACACAGAGTATGACTCAGAAAACAAACAGAAAAAGAAAAAAATGACTGCAATCAACACACATACTTCAATAAAAATATTAAATATTAATAGCCTCAACTCTTCAATCAAAAGACACAGGTTAGCTGAATGGTTTAAGATACAAAATCCACCTTTCTGACATATAATAAAAACAAACTAACTTTAACTTTAAACATAGGCACAATCTTAAAGTAAAGGAAGGAAAAAGAACTCCAATCCAAACAGATATCACTATTGCAATGTCTGACAAAGTAGACTTCAAACTAAAATAAATCAGAAAAGATAAAGACACTTCATACATTGCAGCCCTAAACATATATGTGCCAAACACTGGCATACCTAAAAGCATACCACTATAATTAAAGATATAAATTAACATTCAACCCATACTAAACTATTTCAACATCCAAATAAGTGTCCAAAAGATAGGTCATCTGGACAAAGAATATTGACAGAAACATCAGAATTAATGACATCACACATCAAATGGACTTCCACCTAAACATCAAAGAATATACATTCTAATCAGCAGTGTATGGAAGCATCTCTAAAACAGACAATATTCTATGACACAAAACAAATCTGAACAAATTAGAAAAACCAAAATAACTCTATATATCCTATCTGACCATAATACAGTAAAACTTAAAGTCAACACCAAATGAATCTCTATAGATTCATTGAGATTAAAGAATTAGTTAATGAATGAAAAAGAAATCAAGAAAGAAATGAAAAGTCCCTGGAATTAAATGAAAATGGAAACACAACACACAAAACCTCTGAGACACATTAAAAGCAGTTCTTTGAGTGACATTTATAGCCTACATGAAAAAAATCAGAAAGAAAACAAACAAAAAAGTATTGTTTCTTCATTTCTATGTCATTAGTTTTAGCCTGCTACAACATACTATACATGTGAGTCAACTCTTGTTTAGAATATATTGTACATGTAACTTGGATTCAGCTCTTGTTTTAAAAAAAATAGATCTACTAGGAAAACCTTGCTTCAAAACAGCAGCTCTGTGAATTGCCTCAGCCACATGAGAAGAGGAGGGAAGAAAAAGGGAGCAAAGAGAGAGGGAATCAGGTGCAGTAGCCAAGGGGGCCAAAGATTAAAAAAAAAAAGACGGGACCCAAATTGGCTGGATTTTATAGTGAAGGGCAGCCCAGCCCTGGGCAGGAGAATTCAGGGTGGAGGGCAGGGTATGCCAACTATACCCTGTAACAGGTAGGTATTGGGAAATATTATTTTAAGGTGTATTACTTTTGTTTATGCTGCCTTTGTTTAACTCTGTGAAGCTGCAATTTTTTGCTTGACTAAAATGTCTGATGGTCCTAATAAAGAGATGAAAGGCCAATAGCAAGATAGAAGCAAGTATAAGTGGGGCTGACAGGCAAAGAGGATAACTGGAAGGATAACAAGAACAAGAACCTGGAAATGAGAGAGGAAGGAGGAAGGACTTCAGGGGCCAGCCACCCAGTCACTCAGCTACACAGTCAGACATAGAGTAAGAAAGAAAGAAAAGGTACACAGGAATAGAGAAAGATAAATGCCCTGAGAACAGTGATGGATGGGATAATTAGTCAAGAAAAACTGGCAAGAAACAGGCCAAGAAAAGGCCAAGCATTAATAAGTAAGAATAAGTCTCCATGTATTTGGGAGCTGGGTGGTGGCCCCCCCAAAAAGCCTAAAGAGTAAAAGAGTAAGAACAAAAACATAACACAGGGACTGCGGGTACTGGGGGAAGCTGGCAGTCAGGTCTACTTGGATGTGCTACATAGGCACTCAGCCACTTGTCCCAGGGGCTGAGACTTAACACAGCTCAAACTTGATTAACTCTCCTTGTCTACACTTTTTGGGTGTTATTTGTTCTTGTGGTTTCAGGTGTTTTAAACACACACACACACACCAAAAACAAACAAAAAAACTGAGTCTGTTTAGTGTTGCTTGATGTTTACATTTGTTTGTTTTCAAGGTTGATTACATGGCATGTGATAATTTTCCCTCTCAGTAGTTATTCATAGCCAATAGCTTCTGTAGGGGTGGGGTTTCATAAGATTTCCCCTTTCCGCATAGCATATCTATTGATGCTGTTATTCTTAGGTATTGTTAAAATTTAGGTTCCCTGTTCTTTCTAGGAGACATGGCATCACTACAGACTTCCTTATCCTCTGGCTCTTACAATCTTTTTGTCCCCTCTTCCACAATGTTTTCTGAGCCTGTAGTTTTTGACATTTTAACTACAACAATAAGAGAAGTTTAGCAGACAAAAAAGATACAAATAAGAAAGGAAGAAGTAAAAATATCTCTATTTGAAGATAATATGATTCTATACATAAAACATCTTAAAGATGTCAACCAGAAAACTCCTACAGCTAATAAACATGTTTAGCAAGGTAGCCAGATTCAAAATTAACTCAGTAAAATCAGTAGCCTTCCTATACACAAAAAAAAAATACTGAGAAAGAAATCAGAGAAACAATATCATTCATAATAGTCTCAAAAGTGTCTTTTCTAAATCTTACCAAGGAATTGAAATTCTTGTGAAATAAAAACTTTAGGGCATTGCAGAAAGAAATTGAGGGAGATATAAGAATATGGAAAGATCCCCCCATTAACGGATTGATATTATCACCAGCCTACCAAAAATGATCTACTGATTTAACACAATCCCCACCAAAATTCTAATGTAATTCTTAATAGAAATTGAAAAACACATCCTAAATTTCATATGGAAACATGAAATCTCCAGTATTTCAATTCTGAATAACAAATTTACAGGTATCACAATCTCAGATATCAGGTTATACTGCAGTTATTGTAATACTTTTGTCGCAAGTTACCACGCAGGCAGGGGACCCGCTTCACGCCAGCACGTCTCCATGAGGTGCGGGTTCAGGCAGCATTCGGGAAGGGCGGGCTTCAGGTATCCAACAGAGTTCCTGGCAGCTGCAACTAACCATGTGGTAGCTGAGGGCGGGTGAGAGACAGACCTAGACACACCATACAGAGTGGAGGTTAAATATTTATTTAGTGGTTATGGAAGGGAAGGAAAAAGGGGAGAGGGGGGAGAGAGAAAAAAAAGAGAGAAGGGGAGAGAGAGAAAAGAGCAAGAGAGAGAAAGAGAGAGGGGGAGAGAGGCTGCCTCTCTGAGAGAGGGGGACGGAGAGAGAGCGAGCTAAGGCTGGAAGGGAGTGGGCGTGGCTTGTCTCTTAAAGAGACAGAACATTACATCACCTCTTTTTTTATAATAAAAAGCAGGAGATTAGATACCACAGGTTAAAGGAATTGGGTCAGCGAATTCTCAAGGCTTCTTCCTGCTTATTGGTGGGCTTCGTCCTCTGGAGAAGGCTGGGTGCTGGTCACATCCTGGCATGGTCTCTTTGCTCCTGTCTGGTGTCTCTTATACCCATTTGAGGTATTGGCAGAGCAGAGCACAAAGTTAAATTAAGGAAAAAAATTTAGGACCAGGGATTGAGGTGGATGTATCTGACCTGTTTTAAGGTGGATCCTTCAATTCTGTTCCCTGGAACTCACAAGAATTTTTTGGGTTTGAGAAAACAGAAGTTTTAGACATATACATTGTATAAACAGTAGCATATTTATGTCAGAATGACTGTGACAGACACCTTTGCACAATGAAAAGTAATTTTAAGACTATGGAAGGCAGCATGAGAGAGAAATTTGATTTGAAATTTGTTTGGTGAGGTTGTTCTTTTAAACTGACAAAACCTCTCAGCTATCAGACTGCATCAGAGATCTTTGAGAAGGATAAAATTTTTACTTGAGTTATTGATTAAAAAATGACAGAGAACTTACTTGGTTGGCACCTAGAGCCCCTCTTCAGGGACCCCATGGTAGCTGAAGGTCATATTTGCCTTTTGCTGTTTAGCGCAGGGCCTGCCAGGCTCCAGAAGATCCTGTGGGCTAAGAAATCTGTAGGAAGACAAGTCTACCTTGACCTGAGCAGCTAGGCTGTCGATTCCAGCGATTCTGTCCACATCAGGAAATCTTCAGTTTAGATGAAAGGCAGTTTTGCCCAGTGGTCAGCACTTGGCAGTTGAAGCAAATTGCAGATGGACATTGTTCTGTGCCCATTTGTCTTCTGTCTTCTTTGGAGGAAGTAGAGTGCTGCTGCTAGGAGCCAACCTGTCTCTTTTTGTTATGAAAAGTTTTTTTTTTTAATAAATGCCATATTTCCCAGATCTCTGAGCAGTTGAGGGCTGTTTATTAGGTATAACTACAGTTTAGAATCTGCCTGGAGAGCTGGGTCTGAGCTTGACCACATTGGCTCCCAACTTAACAGGTAAGATTTACACTCATAAAATGACAGAAAGAAAAAAAAACTGCTTGCAATAGAAGGGTAACAGCAGAACTGACAATAGTAGAGAACAGCTTAATATATTTTGTAAGAAACTTAAAAGTACATACCAGTTTAAAACATAAGACTTATTGTTTTTGTAGTCTGAAGTGAGATGCAATGAACAATTATAACATTAAGCATAGGTGCATTTAAGTTACATGTAAGAACACACACAGAGAGAGTGAACAGGAATTGGATGAAGTGGATGCTTTGATGGGCCCTACCAAAGGCATGGCACTGCATAAAACACATATGGAACAGAGTCAGCAAGAGGAATTTAGAGACAAAAACATAAGTAAACCAGGGGACAAGGCAGGGTATACTTCAGTAAAGATGGGAGAACCTGGTCACCTGACCTGGCTCGGTGGTAAGGTAACAGAGTTAACACTGGAGAACCAGGCAGGAAATACCTCAGTAAATATGGTGGAACTTGGTCACCTGACCTGGCTCTCAGCCAAGATGGCGATGAAGTCACCTGACCCCAACCTCAGTGAAAATGGCACAGTCACATGTTGTATGGAAAAGTCACAAATTTTGAGATGCAGGGATTTTAAGCTTAATAAGAGAGATCTAGAGGTGTGATCCGCCCTGTGGCTGAGCTGCCCTGCCACAAGCTGCAGAGGGGAGCAAAAAGCTGGAACTGAAGAAACTGCACCATGCCATGGCTGGAATTAGAAAAAAAAAAGGTGGGGGATGGACATGGATGGCTGCTACCAAAGGCAGAAATTGTGTAAACCCGCGAAACATCACTAAGCACGCACAGTGAGGCGTCCCTTGACTGTGGACAGGGTGTGAATCAGTGCGACCTTCACAAGACTCATGGGGGGGTGTCCCCCCAGGCCATAAGTGGGAAGGTAAGGCCTGGCTAGGTCCAGTCAGGGCAACTGGAAGCCAGAGAGGCCAGAGGCCACTCCCAGCGGCCTTTTATGGCAAGGGAAAAAAGGAAAAGAAATGGAAAAAAAAGAGAAAGAAGAATCTGTTGAATGCACTGCAAAGAATGTACAGTGCTAGCGGACTGACTGACCCCAGGACAGTCCAAAGACGATTTTAGCTGAAGGAAGAAACCATAGCAGAATGGGGGAGACTCACTGATGGAAGCCAGGAAGCTGGTGGTGGGAGTAGGAAAAAAAACCTGGTTCAGGATACCAACTGGAGTGGGAGAGCCTATCCGAGTCACGGCTCCAAATGTAATGCCTTTGTTGCAAGATCCCCAGCAGGCAGGGGACAGTGGGTTGGAAAGCAGCAAGTCCCAGGCAGGGCAGGTGCATGAGACCACGCCGGCATATCTCCATGTGGCTGTGGTCCCTGGCAGCGTTCCAGTGGCTAAGGGCAGGTGAGAGACAAGACATAGACCATGCAGAGTAAAGTTGAACATTTATTAGGTGGGTTATTGAGGGGAAGGAAAAGGGAAGAAGAGGGGAGAGAGGGGGAGAGAGAGAAAGAGAAAAGAGAAAGAGAGAGAGGAAGAGGGAGGGGAGTCAGCAGCTGCCTCTCCGAGAGAGGGGGGACAAAGAGAGTGAGACTGAGGCTGGAAGATGGAAGGAAGTGGGCGTGGCTTGTCTCTTAAAGAGACAGGACAGAACATTACAGTTATAGTAATGAAAATGGCATGACACTGGTATGAAAACAGACTCAATTGATCAATGGAATATAACTGGCATATGGAATATAGCTCACATTCAAGCCTGTATTTCTATTGGCACCACATTTTTTAAAAGTAGCCAACAGTACATATCAGAGAAAAGACAGTATTTTCAACAAATGGTTCTAGTCAAACTGGATAGCTACAATTAGAATGAAATAATTCTTATCTCTCACCTACACAAAACTCAAGTTTCAACTGGATCAAGGACCTCAATATAAGTTCTAAACCCTAAATATAATATAAAAGAGAGGAGGGAATATACTTGAATTCATTAGCTCAAGAAATGACTCTCTGAATTAGAAACTTGGTAGCACAGTATTAAGACCAACAACTAATGGGGCTGGAGCAATGACTCAGTAGCTACAGGCTCTAGCTGCTTTTCCAGAGGACCTGTATTTGATTCCCAGTGTCTTTGGTTGGAGAAGGTGGAAGAATGCATGTGGTATGAAAGTGCAAGTTTCACATGGAGGGAGAGGGAGATTGGGAGGAGTGGCAACTAGAGTTAATGTTGTATGAAAAACCATAAAGAAAACAATACTTAATACACATTCAAAAAATTAAGATCAAACAAAGATACTTCTTTTAAGTGAATAAAGTTGCTCTCAGAAGCCAAATATTATTAAACAAAAATTCTATCACCATAGGTGGTCTAGTCTTCAATGAGTTAGAGGTTGGGAGACTCCTAAGCTTCCCCCCCCAAAACAATATAGGCAAACTACCAGTACTGTGGGATGTTCACCACAACTAGATAGTCCTGGTGGTAGCATTCTACTGCTGATGGCACCACCTTCCTGGCTGCAGGACACAGAGACCAAGCTGGCCCTGAGCTGAAAACTTCCATTCTACGTGTCATCCCTTTATAGTACCAGGTGGTGCTATGTAGGCTGCAGGGGAAGAAGCATCACCAATTCAGCTGTGGACCCTGTGAGTGATAATACTGACCAGCTGGACAAAGTAACCCCACTAGTGAAATAGTGGCAAGTCTGTTAATGGGGTAATCAATGTTTTATGTAAATCTAATGTCTGGAGAGGTCATAGGACTTTGTGGGAGCAGCTACTATGGTTATTTTACTAAGTGGACATGATGTGCTATCAAATTACCTTTTAAATAACTATATTTATGCCCATGAATTCCTACAAATGTTAACTGTGACCAGAGAAGCTTTATAATGCAGTGGTAATTTCAGATACTCAGAACTGGTCAAAGTACTGAGAATAAGGGATTGCTGCAGGCTCAGAAATAAATGGAACATCTGTGTCACCCCCTCCAAGACTGAGAACTATCCCTGAGATCAGAAAGATCTTAAGGATCAGAAAGAATTTAAGCCCATAAGAACAGGGAGAGTGCTTTGGAATGCTGACCTTCAGGTGTGGCATGTCCATTGAGCTCTGGAATTCACACAATCAACAACCTGTCCTGAAAAGTGTGAGAACCAAGTTGGTCTTACCCCTCCTGAGGACCTAGATGCTGTTAATGGTTGATGGGAGGAGAGACATCTTTTCATTAGTGTAACCCTGCTTCTAAAACAAACCCCACACATTCTCCTTTATGTGACCCCAATGCAATTCATTGATTTGTATTGTATAAATAAATATAAATAGACATGAAAGTGTGATAGGGACCGGATAGGAAAGGAAGTGCAGCGGAAGTGTCAGGGAAAAGAAAGCATTAACAGGGCATGCATATGAACTAAACACACTCTGCAAGAGTATGAAAATGCCATAATGAAACTTATCATTACATATAATTAATATACGATCATAAACATTTTAAAAGACAAAATAATAATGAACAAATGAGGACTATAATAATGCAAACACTACAAAATAGTTTAAAAGTCAGGAATTAATAAACACTTTTCCAATAACTTCTAAACATTAATGTTCTCAATCATCAGTTCCCCAATCAACAGACACAGACTGAAGGTAAAGGAAATGGGTGAGGCAGAAGATCATGGGACTCAGAGTTCTACAGCTTAAGGGTTTTGTTTTATTGTTTTGTGTGTGTGTGTGTGTGCATGTGTGTGTGTGTTTGTGTGTGTGTGTGATCTTTAGGTTGTTCATGAGCAGCGGAGGAGCTAGAGATCCAGCCAGAAGCTATGCTGCCCGGAGCAACCACTCACCACACCCCTCCCCTGCACTGCCACTGCCAGTAAGGCGGTGGCTTCCTAGACACCAGCAACAGCTAGCAACAAGAGCTGAGGGTTTCTTAGCCACAGTAAAAGGGGATTTCTTTAACCACAGCCCCTTAAAAAATAAAACAAAAGCAGAGCTATAGTTTGTTGACACACTTATACTGGTTTCATATGCATGCATATTGGGTGCAAGGCACAAAACTCACAGACTCCTGCGAGTTCCCCTTGGAACTGCTGACTGCTTTACCCTTTGATTCCTAATCTCAATGTTCAACAAAGAATGACCTTTGTGGATAAACTCAAAGTCAAGCAACAATGATTGTACAGAATATGTGAAGATATCTGCCCTCAGATTATGAGCCATAGCTCACACTCTGCCCACTTGTGGCACTGTCAGATTGCAGAGACTGAGGGACTCAGCCACTGTGGCCTTCTGAGACACAGTCTCACGAGAAGGTGTTAAATAAATCTGTACCCCTCTTGTCACCCTCACCAAGGATGGCTGGAGAAGTTTAAGGCTCTGAGAGTGGCTATAGTCATGAGGATATCAAGGCTGCTGCAAGCTCGGGGTCACCACATGAAACATTCTGCCTATGGTTATGGAGGAGACAGCCTATTCCACCTCCTGACACATTCTCAATCTATATCGGCAGTACCCATCTGTACCAGGTGCTTGGGGAAGGCACATGGATACAGAGCGTGGAACAGATCTGTGAGGTGGTCCAGTAGCATCTCTATCCATGATGAGACACTGGGCCTCATCGGCTTTGGTGACATCAGGCAGGCACTTGCAGTTCAAGCCAAGGCCTTCAGATTCCAAGCCATATTTTTTTAGCCCTACTTGTACGACAGGATAGAGTGGTCCCTGGGTGTGTGGAAGGTCTACAACACACAGGACTTGCTGCATCAGAGGGACTGCATCTCCTTGTACTGCAATCTGAAGGAGCATAACCACATCAACAACTTCACTATCAAGCAGATAAGGCAAAGTATTGCTTGTGAACGAGGCGGCCTGGAGGATGAGAAAGCCTTAGCTCAGGCCCTCAAAGGCAGATTACTAGAGGCAACTCTCCATGTGCATGAATTTGAGCCCACGTGTATGAATAGCTTCACTCAGGGTCAGTCAGTTGAAAGATGCTCAAAAAAAAAGAGGCGGGGGAGGAAGGAAGGGAAGGAAAGAAGGAAAGAAAGAAGGAAGGAAAGAAGGAAGGAAGGGAGGAAGCTGCACCAAACCTCATCTGCAAACCACAAATGTCCTGGTACAGTGAACAAGTGTCTCTAAGGATAAGGGAGACAGCAGCCACTGAGATCCATGGTGCACATCCAAGAAGGCTTACTAAATTGTGTTAACAAAGAACTCCTGGTTACTTCAGCTCTCGGGCCAGTCATAGACCAGCCAGCAGTTCATCTCCAGCTCAGCCAGCTCCCTTCTCCAGCCATGGACTCCAGGGACTCACAGTCTCCTCCATGATAACATACCCTTCCCAAGCTCGCATTCTCAAACACAATTGAGAACACCCAACAAGCAATAGCAGAGAATTCCGAAAGATGCATGTAAGAATTCATATAAACTTGGGATCAAGAGACAGTGGAAAACAGGTGAACTAAAAACTCCAACACAGAGAAGTGTCTCTTACATCTGAGCAGCATACTAAAGAGACAAGCTTGTTGTGAGTTAGTAAAATTTTCCGATGATGGGGTAGGGGGAAGAAGGAAAAAGAAAAAATAGTATTACATTTCATACACTGTACTCAAATATATTTTCTCAGTTTCAGATCCTTGGCTATTTTATTGAGTGGAAAATTTTGGACAAGAAGGGTTCAAGAAGAATGTTGCACTTTTTATGGTAACTTGTCGGATTTTTTTTGAACAAACTCACTTTTTTAGACATTGATAAATTCTTTTCTTCATTTGATATTCTATACAAGAACCTTTCAGATATGTTATTGATGTAACTTATTTTTAATAAATCTTATTAGATTTGTATCAGCTAGTTACATGTTCTATTCATAGTCTTTTGTGAATCATCGCCTTTGTTTTTAAAAATGGTCTATTTTGAGCCTTTGTAAATATACATTCTTGTTTTTGTGACCAAAGTAAAACTTTAAACTGCCCCAAACAGAAAAGCAATGGCTATCTAAACAGAAGAAGTATGTTTTGTTTTAGTGTGAGTTATTGTTACTATATTTGTTTATTGTAAAGATGGACATTTCACATTCGATGAAGTTTTAAATAAAAATTAACTAAAATTTCTGTTAAAAAATAAGACACAGACTGGTTGAATGGTTTAAAAAACAAGACATATCTATTAGTTATCTCTCAGGAATGTACCTCATCATCAAAGATGGACACTACTTCAACATGACGATAGAAAGAGATATTCCAAGCAAAAGGAACCAAGGAGCAAGAAGTCGACAAAATAGACTTTGAACCAAGATTTGCCAGAAAATGTAAAGTAACTAAGCTGATTAAGAAAAAAACACATCAAGAAAACATCACAATTTTAAACATATAGAACTTGCTAGATGGCTCAAGGGTAGAAATGCTTGACCACAGACCTCATGACCTGAGTTTTATCATTTGATCCCACAGAGTGACAGGAAAGAACCAACTCCCTAAGAGCTGTCTCCTGACCTCCATACAGGCTGTGGCACACACAGACAAATAAATAGAAATGACTACTTTGAACATCTATGTACTAACATGGGTGCACTATTTCATGAAACAAATACTAGCTATAAAACCATAGAGTAATCCAACAGACAATAGTGGGTGACTTCAATCAGCCAGTCTCACCAATAGAGGTGATTCTGCTGCTGTGATAAGCACCATAACCAAAGGGCACTTTAGGCAGGACAGGGTTCTTTGGCTTACAGGTTATAGTCCACCACTGAGGACAGCCAAGGCAGGGACACGGGGGCAGAAACAGTACAGACCACAGAGTAATACTACTTTCTGACTTGTTTTCCACACCTTGCTCAGTTTTCTTCCTTCCTTCTTTCCTTCCTTTCTTCTTTGCTCCTTCTCTCTCTCTCTCTCTCTCTCTCTCTCTCTCTCTGAAAAATCATTGAGTCTAGTTTGTGTTAGTCAATTACTCTTGGGCATGAAACTTGCCCTGGAGTGTGGTCAATATTCTAATTGTCACACCAATGAAGAAAAATGATTCTCCCACTCCTAGAAGCCATCAAATAGCACCTTGGCTAGGGGTGGCTGGCCCTATCAGACCTTGTGCATGCTGTCAGTCTCTTGTGAGTTCACATGTGCATCTGTTTTGTCATGACTAAAAAATGTTGCTTCCTTAAAATCATCTACCTACCATCTCTGGCTTTTATAATTTTTCCACCCCTTTTCTTCAATATCTTTGAGTCTTGAGGGAAGGGATATAATATAGATGTCACATTCATGGCTGAGAACTCTGAATTCTCTTTTTCTCTTCATGTTGACAGCTCCAGGTTGCTGTGTTGATTGCCAAGTAAAAAAGACTCTCTGATGGAGGCAGAGGTTGTTGCCAGAGACTGTTTATGCATTTCCCAGCTGCCCAGACCTGAATAATAACACATAAACTATATTAATTACAATATGGTTTGGCCAATAGCTTAGGAATATCTCTAGCTAACTCTTACATCTTAAATTAACCCATTTCTATTCATCTGTGTATCACCACAATGCTGTGGCCTACCAGTAGGGTTCTAGCTGGCGGAAGGTATCTCTCTTCTTCGGCAGCTACATAGCATCTTTTTTTTTTTTTTTTTTTTTTTACAAATGTATCTCATAATATTTTTTTTTTTTTTTTTGTGGCCACACACTCCTTTAATCCCAGCATTCAGGAGGCAGGGACAGGCCAACATGCTCTACATAGCAAGTTCCCAGCCAGCTAACATTACATAGACTTTTTTTTTTCCATACATTGTTTTGTTTTATTTTTTCCATTCAAGAACATAATTAAAGATAAAAAAAAATTTTTTCCTTTCTTCCCCTTCTCCCGGTCCCCTCCCACTACCCCCCACCCCTCCTCCCTCCCCCTTCTTCCTTGAAAGAGGGCATGGTGCCCTGCCCTGTTGGAAGTCCAAGGCCCACCCCCATCCCT